>JBAWJQ010000741.1:0-26695 GCA_037783105.1 Bactrocera zonata | reverse complement strand
AAGCAAATTATAGTCATTGATGCGACGAAGCATATTTCGTTCTGTAAGAACATGATGACATGTCTCAAGCTTTTAAATTAATTGTAGACATTTCATGTGCCTGTGAATTATCGCGTTAGATAAACTTAATCTTTCAGCAATCTCTCGAGTTGTTATTCGACGATTTGCATCCACCAATGACATTATTTTATCCACATCGGCTTCAGAGAGTACTTTCAGGTCGTGGTGCATCTTCATGATAGAAATCGAACGGGAAAGCAATTTTGGAAACGATTTTGGCAATGGCGATCTGTGTCAAATATCGGGAAGATAACTTTTCAAATAAACAAGTTTTACATACTAGGACTTAAATTTGATCGGTCAGCTATATGCTATAGTAATGCGATCTATACAATTCCTAACGAGAGAACAATGGTGTTCTAGACAATAACCCTCGCCAAATGCAAATACTTTTAATACAAGTACTTTATTCCGATTCTTCAGTTTGTGTGGCAGCTATATGCTAAATTGATCTGATATGGGTGGTTCCAGAGAAAAGGACGGATGCAAAATTTCAGATCGATACCTCAAAAACGAAAGTGTTCATGTTAATAACGTTTTGATATTTCCTTCTGCTGTTACAGACTTTTCGGCAAACTTAATAAATCTTGCTCGGTGTATAAAAATAAATACTTTGTAACGCATTAGCTAACATTTGTGATTGCAAAAAGCATTTCCTTAAATTAGTCGAAACATTTGGCCAGTTCGATTGAATCGGGAAGCGACACGACAATATTGGCAGCACCCGGCTGTTTTGCGTATATGTATTAATTTTAGTTTATTTATTAATTCGTTTCTCGAATCCACTTCGAAAATTGTGAAAAGAAATTTCGAAAGCTGAATGAAGCTATTCCAACTTGTTTTGGTTGTTGTAGCGGCAAAAACATTCCTAACTTTTGACTACAAAATGGGTGAATTGGATACTACAGGCTCAAAGCTCTTTGATTATACTATTATATATGAGGATCTCTTGATCCTAATCCGTTGGTTTTGGTGTTTTATTGTGATAAGTTTTGTTGATATAGATATGACCAGGACCGGGTTATCGGTACTGTGTAGAATACTTCCAAAGCTGGAGTGTGAGCAAATTGAAAGGTGAATTTTGTTCATTTCATTTCCTTCAAAGTAATCCCCTTCCGCTCCAATACCCCTATGCCAACGAATTTTCCAGTCATCATAGCACTTGGAAAAATCCTCCGTCGTGATGGCCATCAGAACCTTCTTCGATTCAGCTTTTATATCCTCAATTGAGTCAAAACTGTGTCCTCGGAGTGGTCATGTGAATTTGCTGAATAGCCAGAAGTTACAGGCGAATGCAGTGGTTACGGAACGATATAAGTTGAAAATGTGGCGAAATGACATAGATGTCATGTTAGGGTGTTTGTTTTTTTTGAACTTTAAATTTTTTTCAGTCCCGTCACGAAATTTCCTTGGAAATACCCTAAAAAAATTGCCTGAAAACCCTTAATATTAACATAACTGTAAAAATTTGCCATAGAAAATACACTACAATCGTGAGTTTTTATCTTTAAATTCCTACAGATCAGAGGTATCATATATTATGGCATCGCTTTTTCTTTAGACGTATGTTTCTCAGAATTGTTCACTCTACAAAAGTGCCCGATGCAACATAGTCGTAACTCACAGCGGCGAGGTAGTACGGGGCTCTAAACCTGATTTTTCCATGAAATTAGCATTTTTTTTGTATTGTAGTTGGAAAGATACAGGAGTGAGAAAGTAACGTATTTCGAGCGCACGATTTCTCAAAAACGGATTGATCGATTGAAATTTTAATTATAGATTTATCACACATGTGGCTATCGCTCGAACTGAGATTTGAAAATTATTGAAAATTAATTTTCAAGATTTGCAAAAGATCTTTGTTCCAGCGATAGCTATCTACCTACAGATGCACTTTGTCTTTTTCATTTTAGGTTATCTAGTCTGACTCATGGTCGGCATTTGTCTATATTTTTTCTTCATGGGTGCCATTGGAGGGATAAATCTTGAAATTAACTAAACACTTTTACTTAAAAAAGTCATATTTACAGCTAAAAGGCTAATAAATATATAGTGAAAATTTGTAAACTCTGTGTTTCCATTTCACTACAAAAAATTCCGAAAGAACCGGCCTTCAAAGGGGTCACTCCCTTAACTCGATCCAAATAAAACCTATGACTGTATTTATGTCGCTAAAAGTTGTAGGTCTTTCTATTTGTCTTTGCCTGCAAACTTCAATACGCGCTCCAGAAAAGCTTGACCAGTTGTACATATAGCAAAACTGTAAACATATACATATTTATATTAATAATAATAGAAACAAAACAGTAGTCCTTAGCGTTATTAAACGGAATGACAGCCATGTCACTGTCATGCTTGTAACTATTTATGTACATACTACTGTGTCCAAAAAATAATTAAATTAATAAAAATGAATTTGAATTGCGCGCGTCGAAGGATTTGGAGAATTATTTTTTTTTAGGTTGGTAATCACATTGACTGTTTTCTTCGATTATCATGATGTTGTGCATTATGAATTCCTTCCAACTAGTCAAACAGTCAACAAGGAATATTATTTGAACGTTATGCGTCGTTTGCGTAACGCTATCCGCCTAAAAAACCCCGGAATTGTGGAAAGACAGTTTTTGGTTTTTACACCACGATAATGCACCATCCCATACTGCCCTCGTAATTCGTGATCATTTCGCCAAAAACTCAACGCATATCATTCCGCAACTACCGTATTCACCTGATCTGGCCCCGTGCGACTTCTGGCTGTTCACCAAGCTCAAAAGACCGCTCCGGGGACACCGTTTTTACACGATAGAGGAGATTCAAGCCGCAGCGAAGACGGAACTGAAGGCCATCCCGGAAAGTGACTACAACCAGTGTTTCGAAGATTGGAAAATCCGTTGGCAGAAGTGCATTGCATCGGAAGGGGATTACTTTGAATGGGATGAAATTGATTTGGAAGAATAAATAAAGAATTTTCAAAATAAATACAATGTCACCTTGTTTTTTGGGCACAGTAGTATATATTCAATTGAGGCGAAAGTCAAATTCAATGCAGCTATCTAAAATATGTCATTGCTACACGAAAACTTAGGATATAATCGCCTCTAATAGGCGGTGGAGCGGTTTTGCAATGAACTTATTGCAGGCCAATTTCAAGTCTTAATTCTCTAGCACACTTACACATACATATGTATATGTATGTATATACATACAAACAAGCAACATTTATTACTTCCTTTACAACTAGTCGAAATCGAGTTGATAAAAAAATATAACATATATTAAAATATAATAAACATGCCGCGTCAAAAGCGACCAAATAAAAATTCCATGAAAAGACTAAAGGCATATTTTCCATAAAAATAAAGAAATAAAGATTAATACAAAAACGTTCGTTTTTTCGTACACTTCCAGGAAATCATAAGCGAGCATTTTTTCGTTAGAATGTCAAAGCCTAATCTTACAAATGAAAACTAAATCAAAACGCAGGCATAAGTTCGAGGTGTGCCACTTCTCAAAAGAACACATATTAAAACACACTTAAGCCTACACTTGGCGAGGTCGAGTCAAATCTACGCGGCACAGTGCGTCACAATGTTGAAAACTAGTAGCCACAATTGACGGTATCAGTTAAGAAAAATTAGCTCTTCAACGATGACAAATTAGACCATATTAAGCTGATTTCTTTGGAGATTTTGTTTGTTGTTTTCTGTGTTGTTTTTGTTTTCACATTCATATGTATATGCCCGTCAAAGCAATGCCTGATAAAGTCGAGTGATAATGGCGCTTATGATATACTGAAATACGCGCGCACGGGTTACAATAGCAACAACAACAACACGAATAAGTAGTAATACAGTTTTCAACTGAACTGGCCAATCGACCAACTGACTGCCTTAGCTGGCCGGCCTTGTCCTCAGGTAGCCGTTAAGTTCCCACCACGCAGTTACACATACACTTGTGATCTACAAGTCGCGCCTTCCGAGAAGTGACTCGGCACACTGGCTGACTGTTGGCCATGTTCTACACCACGAATGACTGTTTGTACGTACGTCTGTTGGTTGGTAGCTGCGCGGTGCGGTCTTAAAAATTGTTGCTCCACATTATTTATGATAATCTTGACTTTATTTCGTATTTATTGTCGGTTATCAACAGCGCAAGCCAGTAGCCAAATAGCCAACAACACCACGGCTAAGTAGCAAGCCGTTCAAGATGAATGTACTGCGAGGTGTGTGTGTGTGCGTTGAGTGTGGAGAGTGTAGGGCAGACGCTGTGTGTGGCCTCAGCGACCGCCTAGGCCGTTTCTAAGCAATGCGCGGGACGCACGGACAGACAGGCGGTTAACTAAAGTTTGGCGCATGCACCGCATTGAAATTGGCGTGCGGATTAATTTTAAATGACATGCTTAAGTAGAACTTCCAGAAGCTCATCAGATAATGAGCAGCGCCAGCGCAACAAACACCATTACAAGCACAACAATTCCGTGGCATAAAAGCCACTAACTTAATTTTGTTTTTATTGTTTGTGCAACACGCGCAACTTCGTCGTGGACAATAAGGCCAACGGGCATATCCGCCGACAACGTGGCTATTTCGTGGCAACACGCATATTTTGGTGGAGCTTCAGTGTGGTTATGCTGATGGAGGGTATACGGGAAAGCGTACAACTTCTCGGCAACGTGTGAGTTATGCGACGAAAATTCGCGAGGATCGATACTTAAGGGAATGCGCTTAATTAACTGCAGTAAACGAGCCGGCAGCAGCATGAAGGTGCATGCAAACTTTTTGAGATAGAAAATCTTTGATGAAAGACAGAGCATTCAATTAGGCGTCTATAAAATAATTAAGGCAAGGAATTTGTGGGTGTTAATTGGCAAAAGTTTCGGCTGAGGATGTCTTAACCTGATGGTAAAAATCTGCGAGGTTTACCGGTTGAGTGCATGTGGTCGGTGGCATAGTGATACACTTCATGAGTGAATGAATTATGAGATGACAAAATTTTGCATACATATTATTTAACATTTTCGACATTTTAGAGTTATACAAAATATAAACCGTTTTTAGTAAGCAAATGTGATTACAAGTGAAGGACTGGTCCGCAATTGCTCTCCAGGAACTAAGAAGAAACGAAAGGCAACGAAGTAGCGAAAACAGAAGAATTAGAGAAGAGTAGTCCAGAAAGGTGTTCATGACGAGCCAATCTTGGCTAAGCTTGGTTCTGTGAAGAAATGCTTAACGTCGATCCCGCAGGATCAGTGAACTGCAGTCGGCGTTAGGGTTTAGTACGTATGTGTACTGTTATGCAAGTTCAGCATGGTATGATAATCTATATTGGGCGTGGTCCCGCTATTGTTCCGACTTCGACAAATGACCAGTTTCTTGGGGAGCTAATAGTTTACTTATATACGGAAAGATGGACAGACGATACACACTAGGTTCGGATAAGTTAAGCGGTCGAGCTTAACAGGGACTTGACTTGAATCCACTCCTTTATAATGGGTCATAAAGCCCTTACAAAACACAAAGCGCTTTGAGCCTATCACAAATTCGTTGAGACGGCTAATGCCAGATTCGGCTATATCTTTGGTTCGATAAACGTAAGACTGCCGAGATGTTTCAACCTTACTTTTGTAAAAGCTGGACAATGGAGAAAAAATTGCCTGGATTTTTCCACCTCACCCTCCTCAATACAACTTTAACAACCTGCGTTCGACAAGATTTTTAGTCTTACCGCATTTATGCCACTGTCCAATGTTCAGTACGAACTCCTCCGTTTGTGGTAAGTTGAACTTTGGTAAGGACAATTATTTCAGCAGATATCTTGTGTTCTGCTTAAGGCCAAAAGGATCTTGCAATCGCACGGTTCAAAGCCGAGAACGCGTTAAAGACTAACCGCGCTCTGGTTGTCCACCAATATCTACCGACGAGAGCCATGTCCAAAAATCAAGGATTTGATGCTTGAAAATCGTCGATTGACAATTAAAGACAATCAAACGCGACAGGTCTCGGTTGGTGTCAAAGTCATGAATACACTATTTCCTACTTCATTTGTTCTTCGCGACTTTTTTTCCCCAAAAACTGGACTTATAACTTCGCAACCATCGTATTTGCTAGATTTGGTTTCGTGTTACTTCTGCTAAAAATCAAAAGGTCAATGTGGGAACGTCATTTTGACATGATTGAGGAGATAAAAACTGAATTGAAGAAGGTCTTGAAGTACGTATAGGAAAAAGACTATTTCTATTGTTTCTAAGACTGGAATGGATAGTTTAGCAAAAGTGCGTTTTATCGGGAGATGGTTATTTTGAAAGGGATGAAATTGATTTGGAAGAATACATCACTTACATGAGAATTAAATTCAATTGCGATTCACCGTTATTAAAATGTCAGTAGATATGAATAAAAAGTGGAAAATATTACTGGAATTTTTTTCTGCGTTGGATTTCGAATTGAGTAGGCAATTGAGAAGTAAAGTTCTTTCTCGACGAACAAAGACCAAACTTTATAAGTCAGTCATTATTCTGGTCCTGTCATATGGTGCAGAGGCATAGACGATGACAAAGGAGGAGAGAAAGGTTCTTAGGAAGAATTATGGTCCTTTGCGCATCGGCAACGGCAAGTACCGTAGTCGATGGAACGACTTGCTGTTCGAGATATACGATGACATTGACATAAATCAGCGAATTAAGGGGGTATTCTACTCTAGAATTTTGAAAAATTAGATTTTTTTAATATATTTAAAGTTTAGACTTTCAAAAATATGACCTTGGAAGGATTTTTCAAAATTCGGCTTATTTTCGGAGATACAGCCGATTTTGTGAGGTGGCGTCCGTGTTCACTAGAATTGTTTCCTAAACTTTAAACGAGTTTTTCTCGAAACTACTTTTTTCCACACGGTACCGGCACTATCTCAAGTTCTATTCGACCGATTTACTTGAAATATTGTGTGAACCTTCTTTATACAATCCTTTATCGTTCCTACCACCATCGTGTCAAAATTTTTGTTTTTAATATTAAAAAAATTCAGGAATTTCAAAAAAAAGCGTAAAAAATGATTTTTATTTTCAGGCAGTCGCCATTTTTCCCAAAAAATTTTTTTTCGTGTTGCCGGACGATAACAGCATTCTTACTGATTAGGAATTTCTTTCGATTTTTTTTTTCAGACCACCAGGAGAGTCAGGATCAATGTCACCAGGATGCACCATTTTTTTACACCTGTCTCTCCCCCCCCCTCTAATTATTTTAATTTTTAACATTTTTTTGTAAAATTTTTTTTTCTGTATTCTTAAGATATCAATAAAAACACCATAAAAAATGGATACTAAAAATATTTTTGGTTTTTGTTTTTTTAAATAAAATTCAAAAAACTGCCCAAAATTTGAATTCTAGAGTAGAATACCCCTTAAGAGACAGCGGCTAAACTGGTTCGGTTAAGTCGTCCGTATGGATGAAAACACCCCAGCTCTAAGAGTATTCGACGCAGTACCTGACGAGGGAATCATAAATAAAAGCTTAATTTCATTATTTTCAAGTTATATATTCGAAACTGCATTCTGAAGCTTCAAAAAACGATCTGAAGCAAACAAATCAGGAGAATTGGAAAATGTAAATGTGACAAGTGCAGCTGAAATTTGAGCGTTCGCCTTTGAGTAGCCAATGAGGTAGCTAACCTGCATAAATACACAAATCACGGGCACAGCAATAAACGAGCGGAAGATAAACGGGCAGCGATTATATCGATTACTTTGACAGTGCAACGAGAGCGTTGAGTTGCTGCAGCAACTGTTTTGACCGAACTGCAATGCAAGCCATACGCTTTGCTTTTGCCAAAAGCTGCTAGTCATTTACAGTTGCTGCTTTCTGCAGCTTGAAGGTTTTCGTATTTTTGTTGTTGTTGCGCCTGATGCCGATCATGTTGTCGCCGACGCAGGAGATGGGTTTTAAATTCCCAACGATTGGGAGGGCGAACGCAACACAACAATAAAAGTCAGAGGACGACATACGCGATGACAGGCACGATGCCGATGGAGACGAAGGCGAAGACGACAACGACGACTGAGATGACTACGATGAAACTAACAAGGCGAGTGACGACAATTGGCGACGTCACATGCAGTCACAGGCGCAACCACAAACACAGCAGCAGTTATCAGCAACAACAACAACAACGCTACAACAACCACGGAGCAGCAAGTGCTTGTGTGTGCTGTACACTGCCTGCCAACTGCGCCAGCATGCCATATTGCGAACGTGGTGCGGAAGGCTTAAACATATATACATACAGATGTGGCGTGGCGTGGTGTGGTGTGGTGTGTGGCAGCATCATAAACAAAATCACTTCAACATGCGCTTTGGTGTGCAGCATGTTCGGTGTTCATTGCTTGCAACAAACGCAAAGCATCCTTAAGCAGCGGGATAAGATACGACAAACCCACAAGCACACACACTCACATACATATGTACATGCGAACGTACTAAGTAGCGACGGAGGTGGAGCCGCCGCTCATTTGTTTGCTCACATTTTTTATGTGCCTCGTATAGCTCGGCTTGTTGTTGCTATTTGATAGTGCGCCTTTTTGTATGATTTTTGGTAAGAAGCTGCTGCGTTGCACGTTGTTACTAGCTACTGCTATTGGTACTGCCGTTCCACTGTGCATGTATGTACATAGTACGTTCGCATAGCGCATGCGCAGCCAACTCACGACGGCACAGACGACAGCAGCCTGGTGGCGGCACGAAATCCGTTCGCATTTTGCATGCGTGACTTTTGGAATTTTCTTTTCGTTTTTCATTTTACAATTTTTGTCATGCTTTTGGCTGTGTATGCCCCTACATACACACGTACATGTGTTTTTGTGTGTGTGTTTGGGCCTCGCAAATCAAGTGGCTGACGGTCTGGCGCATTGCCTACTTGGTAATCGAAGCTTAATTTCAACTAATTAATTATAATGTTTTTTATACGAAGGCGATAAGACCGACTAACTGAATAATTGCTTGCGCACGAAGCCAACACGCAAGCAACAACCAAACGGCAGCGTAGCAGACTCAACCACTAAGCGAAAAATGAGCAATAAATATTTGGTAAATAAATAATTGCTGTCTTGGGAAGTAGGTTTTTGCAGCGGTTGGAGTCGCACTCATTGTCAAATGACATATTTTCGTTTGATTTCGTTTTCTTGCAAAATAAAAACACAAAAAAAAAGTGAATAAGAACGCCTCATTTGCCTTCATGCGTTTAGTGGGTCAGCGCAGCGCCGCTCGGCCATTTGCCACAATGACATGAGCTCACCCACTTTTGTGCATTTTTCAGTCACTCGGTCTTTCATTCATTTATGTCGAGTCCATTCGTTGTTCACAGTGCTGGCTCATCGGCTTTGCGTTCTGCGTGTGAATGAAATTCAATTAAAACACAGCAGCGTGCCACATTAATGATGCACAGCGGCCGGCGTTTTTCCGCACAGCAATCGTGTGTCTTCGTATTTTTTTCGCTCAATCGCCAATGGTGTTGAGTTGGTCGTTGCGATTTAATTTATTTATTTACTCGCGGTCAATAAAAATAAAGGGCAATGGCAGGCAGGAGCTAAGGCGTATTGAAATCGTATCCAAAATTAAACAAATAATATAATTCCTTGATGAAAATACAGTGCTGCGATAAAGTTAAAGGACATACAATTTTTTGTGGTATATTTGAACAAGAAAAATCGTGAACTTCGGCTGCATCGAAGCTATAATAACAAATCATTCACAGTTTAAAATTTTTTACAAGAACTTGATTTTGATCTCCACAGTTGTGTGGCGGCTATATACTATCGGATCAGATAAATTTCTTCAGAGACTGCATTAGACATTAACGTAGGAAAACATTCGTGAAGATACCTCGTCAAATGAAAAAGCTTTCCATACAAGATCTTCATTCCGATCGTGTATGACAACTATATGTTATAGTGGTCCGATATCAACCATTACGACGAATGAGCAGCTTTTTGGGGAGAAAAAGACGTGTACAGAATTTCATATCGATATCTCAAACACTGAGGGACTAGTTCGCATATAATGGTGATCATTTATGTATATACTTCATAGGGTCTCTGACGTTTGGTGTTAGAAACATCGTGACAAACCTAATATACTCTATTCAATGTACATATAAAAGGGCACAAGGTGCTACAGGTATCTAGCTTAAAATTAATTCGATGAAAGTTGTAGCAAAGTAAAAGTTGTGTTAGATGAATGGGGTGATTTCTCATGAGGCCACGACAACAAGAGACTCCTGTCCCTTGTGATCCCCAGAATACCTAGATGTTTCCACATTATCTACCTCATTGAAACTTTGGCAAGTTGCGTCCTACAAAATCTGTAGCCTCACCGTGTGAGTACCAATGAACCGGTGTTCAGTAAGGACATCTGTCATTGGAGAGTTGTCAGTTTTGATAAGAGCTAGCAGTTTAATGGATCTTTTATGTTTCACTCAGGGTTAGAAGGCTTTGGAATGGAACGATTTCACACTAGAGCTACTGATTAGGACATTACAATCAAGTGGTACGACGATGGCTTGAAAATGTCGGAAGGAATTGGCGCAGGAGTCGTGGGACCACGCTCCAAACTCTCCGTATCTCTGGGTAGTTTTCTCAGCATATTATAAGCAAAGGTCTTTGCTATAAGTTGGTGCGTAGGGATAAAGCCCCAACGCAACTATTATTAGTAGGACCGGATTGCGGTTGGTCCCCACGCTGACCATTGTAAGCTCAGGAAGTACTTACGGAAGCACGAATTTCTAGTTTTGCGACTTGGAGTCGTGGAATAAAGGCCCTTGGATTCATGTTTCCACATAGGGATCACATCGCTTCAATAGCAGCAATCCGAAAAACATTTCGAAAAATATTCTATGTTGTTACCGCAACAACATATGTAAAGAAAAAATCCTGGAAACCTATTTCTTGGGTGTACTCGTCACAGCGCTACCAGTTTCGAATATACTCCTCGTGGATAGAATTTAGTTTTAGTTGGACCTTTAGACTGATAAGCAGAATTTCATTCTTTACAATCAACTGAAAACAGATTTCTGAAGCTTCGAAGTATTTTCGCAAAAGGGTTAAAAATACCACTCTGGGCTAATGTAGAGGTTATCAAAGTCATTGCAACACGAACATTCACTTTATGGCAGCATTTCCTGCTTCTAAACACAAAATAATATCAAAAGTAAGCACACATACTTTTCCCATACACTGTAATTGCTTTTAATCCACTGTTTACATTTTGAAAATACCTTCAATCCAACCAAAGACCTTTTAATGTGCAGAGGACAACGTTTTAAGCCAACA
Organism: Bactrocera zonata; assembly: GCA_037783105.1. Taxonomy (NCBI): domain Eukaryota; kingdom Metazoa; phylum Arthropoda; class Insecta; order Diptera; family Tephritidae; genus Bactrocera; species Bactrocera zonata. Next base: position 15,321 of record JBAWJQ010000741.1, on the reverse strand, counting down.
AATTCTGGAAGCAGCGTGGTTAGGCTCTTGGTCTGTAGCGCCGTTCTCGTCGTCGTTTTCACGGCTTTGCGGATTGAACGTTGCTGTTTGCGACGGCTGGTTGTCCCTATGACTTATGATGTGGAATTCGAAACAAATGTTTCCGCCACAAAACGTTAAGTGATCACAGCAGCAACAGACGACGATGAGGACGACGAGTACGATGACGACGGAAAGAGCCACATAAAAAGTACGTAGTACCTCGGAATGGCAGTTGTGCCTCTGTGTCGTCCATGGTTTAGTTTATGTATTTGCAATTTGTTTGGTTTTTGGCCTAAAAGTATTTAACGCACGCTGTGGTCACCACCGCCAACGCCACCGGTTGGTTGCCGACATCTTTTTCCCTATGGCTGCAACGTTTGCGACGTTGGTCAATTTTTGTGCGACGCTGGCAAACCTTTTCATTGACAAGCAAATGCACTCAGCGGCCAGAATGTATGCGAGCGTTGTGGCAAAAATTACACGAATAATAAAAATGAAATTTCACAGCGACTAAAAGCAGCTTCACGAGCACACACACACACACACATATATATATATATATATACAGTACATGTGTGAATGCCTATAAAACGCAGAAGAACGTAGTTGTAATAATAAAACACTAACAACAAATTTTCGGCTTACGCATTTTGGCCGCATACTACATATGTACATATATGTATGTTGTTGTTGTGGTGTGGCATATAGCACCAGCATGCTACGCACAGCTTTTTTCGAGCATCTTTTATTTTTACTTTCGGTAATTTATGATGCCCAACAATGTTAGGAGTTAAAAATTTAACTTACCATTGGGGTTAGCCGAAGCTCAGGCGGTGGCAAGCCAAAATGTGGAGGAGTATTTAAATGGAGGTAGTGTGTAAGAGTTGCCACGGCATGTAGCATGCCACAATCCACATAAATATATAAACACACATAAAATCGCTGGAGCATCGTGCTGCTAGTGGGCTACTAACGGGTGATTTTTTTGAGGTTAGGATTTTCATGCAGTAGTATTTGACAGATCACGTGGGATGTCAGACATGGTGTCAAAGAGAAAGATGCTCAGTATGCTTTGACATTTCATCATGAATAGACTTACTAACGAGCAACGCTTGCAAATCATTGAATTTTATTACCAAAATCAGTGTTCGGTTCGAAATGTGTTTCGCGTCCGTGTCCGATGAGCGATGAGGCTCATTTCTGGTTGAATGGCTACGTAAATAAGCAAAATTGCCGCATTTGGGGTGAAGAGCAACCAGAAGCCGTTCAAGAACTGCCCATGCATCCCGAAAAATGCACTGTTTGGTGTGGTTTGTACGCTGGTGGAATCATTGGACCGTATTTTTTCAAAGATGCTGTTGGACGCAACGTTACGGTGAATGGCGATCGCTATCGTTCGATGCTAACAAACTTTTTGTTGCCAAAAATGGAAGAACTGAACTTGGTTGACATGTGGTTTCAACAAGATGGCGCTACATGCCACACAGCTCGCGATTCTATGGCCATTTTGAGGGAAAACTTCGGACAACAATTCATCTCAAGAAATGGACCCGTAAGTTGGCCACCAAGATCATGCGATTTAACGCCTTTAGACTATTTTTTGTGGGGCTACGTCAAGTCTAAAGTCTACAGAAATAAGCCAGCAACTATTCCAGCTTTGGAAGACAACATTTCCGAAGAAATTCGGGCTATTCCGGCCGAAATGCTCGAAAAAGTTGCCCAAAATTGGACTTTCCGAATGGACCACCTAAGACGCAGCCGCGGTCAACATTTAAATGAAATTATCTTCAAAAAGTAAATGTCATGAACCAATCTAACGTTTCAAATAAAGAACCGATGAGATTTTGCAAATTTTATGCGTTTTTTTTTTTTTAAAAGTTATCAAGCTCTTAAAAAATCACCCTATACAAAACTAAATTCTAAACTTTTATGTAAATTCCCAGATTACTGTTATGCGCATTGTTGTTGTTGTTGTACACTTACTATATATTAACACCCCTGAAGATGTAGAAAAATTGTTAGAAGTTCGAAGGCAAAGTGTGCAAAGTACTCGCATATACCCAAATATAATAATATGCGCCGCTGCTGGAGCGCCTCTTCTCCACCTCCGGTGCGTACAACAATTTCCCTCATGACGCACGCCATCCTTTACTGTCATGTTTTCTAACATTTTAGTTGTATTTAGTTTTGCTGCGAAACTTAATCTTTCGCATTTGCCATGTTCAACGGGGCCGCACACCTGCTTGGATTCCCTCATTAATTATGCAACAAAACTTGCTGTACCAACGACTTGAAAGCGCTGCGGCAGGCGGGCGGCGAAGAGGGCGGTACAACTGACAAATTTGCATCTAATCTCTAATGTGCGTTATGTTTTGTTGTTAATGTTCAAGCCAAGCATACATATCTACATAAATATAAATACTGTGATGTCACTTAATTTGTTGTTTTTGTTGTTGTACCTTAACGCTTACACATTTGAAAAGCTTACCATTCCATTGGGTTGGTGTATGATGAGTAATGGCATTGCAGAAGTGAATGGAAATGGTATGCTACGCCTAAGTGTGAAAGTAAATATGCATATATACATTATATATGTATATACTTAAATATATATAGCGATATACTTACCGCACCTTTGGGTGCAATTTGAAATTATTCACAATGAAGGCGTCTCAATTTTTCTTTTATTTGGGTCTAAATAGTTTGAACATTTTTAGTCATGGAATAAGTATTAAATTGGACATTTGGATCGACGAAGGTTTTCTATGGCATATGATACTTGATATATCATGTTATCTTTATATAAGGTTGGCTGGAGCGATAACCATTTGTGTTAATTTAGATACGCCTGAGCTTTTATATACATACCTTAAAGCGAATCGACTTTTTTTTCGAAAAATGTTCTACGGATCAGTCTGACAAACCTTGCCAATCAGTTTAGGGTCAGCGAATATTAAGGCGAATTTTATAAAATTTTAATAATCGTTTTTATGGGAGATACATATATGTTACAGTTGTCCGATCCGACAAATGATCAAGAGAATATCACAAAGCAACCGCTCATTAAGTCTCACTCGGATATCTCAAACGAACTAATTTTTATGACCTCTAAAACACTTTGCCTAAAAAATTGCTTGCTAGAAATCAGTTTTAGACCCATAGAATCTTAGGCAAAGTTGTTCAGAATGTTTCGTAGAACATTTCCCGCACACACGATTTTTTAATTTTTTAGTTCCCTGAAAATTAAATCGCGTAATATACTTATGTCTGGATAGAGACCATCAGCTGCTTTACCGAAAAGTATTTGCAAGTCTACTACAATGCCGTCAATATAACCGGAATAAACTCTGGTATGAAGCCACTAAGTACTTGTAGTTAAAAATTATTTCGAGAACTTGCTACGATACTGTTACCACGCCAATCGGGTCTACGTAACCGAAATAGATTCAAATTTACAATCAGCCAAGGAGTATGAACTCAGTAGTATTCTTTCAAATTATTTGGAGATCGAGAAGAACAACAACAGTAACAAAAGTTACTACACAACTTTCATAAAAATTAATCGAAGATGGTTACATAAGCGTTCGATATTGTCTATATTACAAACTTAAAATGACTGAGTTGCTAATTATGCTCCCTCAGCATGTTTTGCCATTAAAAATCAAACATTTTATATTCGACACTATATGAAAAATTGTCGTCTTATAAACGTCAGTACTTTTTGACGTCCTTCAAACTTACTGGTATAGAGTTATAAGGAAAAATTATGCTAGATGTAGCGAAAGGTACACAGGTCATATCGCCTAATCTCATTTTCGCCTCTTTTGTGTAAGCTTCTTTGAAGCCGCCGTTATCAGAAGAAATTAAGAACATTTACAAACCGTTCGATAGAGTGTGCCACCATGGCTTGCTATATGAATTAAGACTACTCCCTACACTGAATAGAACTGAGCTATTTGCTTCTTACTTATATATGAAAGTAACCAGCTCGTGCAGCCAATAAAAGCAGGCGTTGCTTAAGAAAGTGTCCTGCCAACTTTCATTTGCAAAATCGTTGCGAATGTTGAAAAAGGCTTACGGTGATTCAGTTTTATCAAAACCACAAGTCTACCACTGGTATAAATCCTTGAAAGATGGTCGAGAGATCGCAGAAGACATTCCTCTTTCTAGACAATCTTTGACTTCTGAAACCGATGCCACATTCATAGAGAGCATTACAACTGCCGATGAGAAATGGGTTTATGAGATTGACATGCTGACAGGTCAACAATCATCGAAACGGAGGGGAAAACCAAGATGAAAGCAAGAAAACCACGCCAAAGTCGCTCAAAGCGCTACTCATTGTTTTTTCATGGTTTGGTGCATCATGAATTTGTTCCCGAGGGACAGACAGTCAATAAGGAGTTCTATTTGGCCGTATTGAGGCGTATGCGTGAGAATATCCGTCGAAAACGGATGAAATTCTGAAAGAACAATTAATGGATTTCACACGATAATAATGCACCATCGTATGGAGCCATGACTGTGACCGAATTTAAAGCCAAAAACGAAATGAATACCATCATTCAACGACCGTATTCTCCAGATTTGACTTCGTCTGACTTTTTCTTGTTCCCCAAACAGTCGATCGAAGAGATAAAACAAAATTCTGAAGATTATCCCAAAAAGTGCTTATGAAAAGTGTTTCGAGAATTGGAAAAGTCGTTGGCATAAGTGTATTACATCTGGTGAGGATTACATACATAGAATGCGATTAAAAAATATTAATGTACTATACAATTAAATATTTTGCCTTTTAGCCACTAGTTTAAAGTTTTATTAGCCAAAAAGCTGATCCGTGCTATATAGTTTATACCCAAAAAAACTTAATTTAAGCTTAATATCTGGTAAATGAAGTGGTAGTTCTAAGACCGCAAAATGAATTCTTTCGTTGCAACCAATTCAATTCCGATTCTACCTTTTATTATAAATCACGACGTTATATTCTGACCTCCACCCCTAAATAAACTGCTGTCAACCAAAGCAAACAAGCAATCAGAAGAGGAGAAGCGGCGGAGCGGTGTGCCAATTCTGCAATAAGTTATTACTTTTCCATTTAGTTGCGCGCGCAATTTGTTAAACAAACATAGGAGGTCTGACAGGCGTTAAAAAAGTCGAATTGTAATTACAAACATAAACTAGCAGCGAGCGAAATCAACGCTTCAAACCGCAGTGCACGCATTCACCCGCCAGCCAAGCAGCTTATCCACACACAGAGAAAATCGATTAAAATCGAATAAATGTAAGCGATTGAACGCTGGTGATTTTAAAACTCATAACAACTTGGCAACACCTTCTGCGCCAGCGTTAAGGCCAGCCCTGTTGCGCCATGTGTGTGGTGCCGAAGACGACGCCACCATCGCAAACGCGACACAGCTGCCGCGGGCTACAAGGTAAAGGAATCGCAGGCCATGTTGCATGCCACCACACGTATGGACGTGCATATGTGGCAAAGTTTATGTGCTTGGGAAGAGTCAATGCAGAAATATTATTTATTTTCGCAATTTATCGTACGCGCACAAACTCAACTTCAACCCGCTAACAGCTCCTCTGCGTTTTTCTGTTTGCGTATTGCGAGTGTGTCATATCGCTGACTATGGTTGTTGGCCGCCGATAGTGGCTAACAAGATTGACAAATTGTAAAAAACGCCTTTTAGCAGTTTCACAGGATTTTTCGTTCGATTTGGTGGGTGCCCGCGGCGTGTAACCCAACGAATGGCAAATACCTCCGAGTACGGAATGGCTACGGAACTGTTGGTGGCACAGGCTGAACCGTGAAATTGTTTAGCTCGTTGCATGGTCGGTAGCTGTCAGTTGAACACAGAACAGTGGCAACTAAATCGACAGAAACATGCGTCGCCTCGGCAACGGAAATCAAATCAATATGAACATAAATTGAGGCCAGCGGCCATCGGCCACCTGAATGGAATGCGGTGGACAACTTTGTATGTTACGCGGATAACATTGCTAAAACGCGTCGCACAAGTGATTATGCGTTTATTGAAAGCTCTCGGCTCTCGGCTCGCGGTTCAATATACAACATACAGTAGCGATTATTCAAATAGTTATGATTTAAAGCGTTTTTCAGTTGTCGATTTCCAAGTACTGACAATGAAGTATGTGCTGGCCGTAAGGCATATTGATTTCCGCGGCTTTCATAAATATTTTTAACGGAGTTACGTGTGTAGAAAGTTTGTGGCTTTAGAGTGGTAAAAACTACTGCATTTAGCATTCTTCAAAAAATACATATTTGGGGAAAGAAAGAAGAGATGATAAAAAAAACAAAAATGAAGAGCTATCTTGTTGGTAAATTCTAAATTTCATGTCCAAAAATAGATTTTTGGTGGTTCCGGCAGCGATTAGTTGGCCTTTGAATGAGTTGAAAGTAAATCGTTGTTCGACTCATCACATATTTTTGGACAAATTTTGCGATTCGTACCTGTTAGTATATAGATTATACCTCAAAAACGACATATGAATGGCTTTTTAGGGGTACAGTGGAAGAGAGCCGGGTCAAATTTCTATAAGATTTACCAATCTTTTGAATGGAGACAGCATTGAAATATTCAGAAAATGTAAAAATAACTCCACTTGAAGTAGAAAGAATCACTCTATCTATAGCAAACTCTGAAGCAATTTGAGTGGGACCAAAGAACAATATAAGTGGGGATACTGACGAATTACTGATGTACGATGGAGTCATGTTTAGAAGTTCACGCAAGTAAGGAAAGTCTCTGAGCGCCATTCACTTGGGAGTGGCCAGAAATGATTTTTTTTACTTATGGCTCAAGCAGCTCACGACTTCCGGTCTTAGACCAAGTATTGTAAGAGTAACCAAAAAGCATCCATTTGAAAGCGACAAGTGAGAAGGCGAAACATCCTTACCCAGAATTGTGCGTTTGCGTTGGTTTGAGACTCGCCACGTAAAAAAACACCCCCAATGAAAAGGTCAGACCAACCCGCTGTTCTAAACTCGGCATAAGCGGTGTCTACACCAATAGAGGACAAGAAGAATAAAAAACGGACGGCGATGGCGGACGACATGTATCTCTTCTTATGGAAAATTTCGTTGGTTGAAAGTTTGTCTGTAGGCAAAAATCTTTGGTAAGTCGGATCTGCTGAATCCACAATAATGAGGGCAAATGCATACAACTTTCTCTCCGATGCAAACGGATCCAAATCTAGCCAAATTAAAAAACCGAAAATACATTACCAAGGAAGAACCAATCTAAAAGAAGAAAAGAAATTCGTGGTGATGATGTGAATATTCTTGGAGGATCTTTTTCGAGTATTACAAGAACAATTTCGAATGTTTTCGAAACGTCTTGAGATTGACATCAGAAGATAAGGTATTGTGATGATCTCACTGAACTCTATAATCACATCACCATTTTTTTTGCTCTAAGTCCTGCAAGTATTAAGCTATTTTCGAAAAGCTGACAGAGTATAAAAGTATTTATTGTTGTTGTTGTTATAGCGGCAAAAACATTTCCTGAAGTAGTTTCGAGGAATGATGCCAAGTTGACAGTCCTTGGCCGGATAAAAATCTGGGTTCGTTCCGGTTACTTAGACACGACTGTCGTGGGATTTCTTGTTTATTTCTTGGTTCAGATCATCACTTTTCCAATAATAATAATATTAATAACAATAATAATTATCTGCGACTTAAATCACTAGATAGCTGATTATGGAGTCTTGAAAAAAGGAGGCTTCTATCACTTTAGCTGTTTTTGGGACTATATTTGAGTACGGATTGCCTTTCCTTAGGCTATTTTTGTTATAGTTTACAAAAATTGTGAGCATTGCAATCAAAGCGCTTCAGCCAACGCTTTTAAAGAGTTGAAATCTATTGTCAAAATACCAAAGAAGCGGTAACAATGTATTTTTTCTTTGTAAGGAAGGTCAGTATTTATCTTAAAAAGCTTAAGAAACATAGATTTATGGATATGGATAATCAAAGGACAGTTATAGTATGGAATTAAAAAATACACAAAATTAAAATCTGTCGCTTTTAGCCACTGACAAACCGGAGACGGTTATCTAAAGCCGCAAATTTTAATAGCATGCCATGCAACCTTGAAGCTTGATCGCATATAAATTGTCAGCAAATAACGTAAGTACTCACATATACATGTTTATAAGTATTTATGTATGTATATTGAGGAGTTTGTGGACCGATGTGGTAAAGCCGATGAGGTTGTACGCTGTCATTAGATGCGCCGATACGCGGCTGCTGTTTGGCGTTGCACAAATACATACATAAACTAGCCAGGCGCACAGCATGAGACGGCACAAGCAGCCAGGTGGAGCGATCAAGCGGCAGTGGCAGAGTAACCGGAGATTCCTTTTGATTAAATGCCGATTACAGCATTATGGAGAAAAGCGGGAGCTGCTGTACATTGATTAAACAACAAGGAGTCAATTTACAGGCTTACATGCAATATAATCTGCAGCAAGCATATTTATGTACACAACAACATATAATCATATGTATGCATATGTATGAGTGCGCGCTCGTTACATGTCCGCTGCTGTAAGCATATGTGTACACCGTAAAAACGTACAAATTTATTGGCTTGTCGACAGGTGATTTGATTTATGAATTTCTAGCACGATCAGTGATCGCACTTGCGCACAGGAGAGCAATGAAAAAGTGAACGAAACAGCGCTTCGCGTAGTGCGTACCCAGAACCATCCATACTATGATGGCAGTAACGTTAAATCTTAGAAACAATTAGCCACAGCACAGTAGTGGACAACAGCGCATGTATTGTGGCAAGATCATGATCGCATCAAGGTAGCGAATGAAATCGCTTTCCTCCACGAACTTGTAAATGATAGTCGCCCCTACCTGCTTCACTCATTGCAATGCTGTAAGCGCCGAGCTATTGATACGTTGCTTAGCAGCAGACGCGCTAGTGATCTTAGCGCAGCTCCTCCCCATCGATTGTATGTATGTCGAGTGATTTCTCCTCTTCATTGGCGTTTAATTATGAAAAATCACAAAATTGACAGCATACACGAATTAAGCTGAATGTTATTAAAAATCGTCCGACACGATACGAAGCTGCCGCGATCAGCCATGCAAGCCATCAACCCAGTGGTAGGAGGTTCTTGTCTGTTTTGTGGGTTTTTATTGGCAAAGCTAGTGGAATTAATGGCTGCCACAGCATAAGCTGATCCGAAGACTGAAAAGTCGATGGACGAGTGGGTTGGCAGCGGTTGAAAGGTTGTGGGAAACGAGCATTTTATGAAGAGCAACATGGCTGGGTTACAGTTTTGTTTGTCTATTTTCGAAATCTTCGCGCAAACAAGTAAAGAAAAAATTTGTAAAAAAAAAAAAAAAAAACGAAGAAGAAGTTGCATTTCAAAGCTGTCTGTTGGCTGTTTGTTTTTTGTTTTTTTTTTTTTTTTTGCTGTAACCAGTCTGCTGTTCATCTGCCACATTCGCTTGGCATTCGACAATTGTTCTGTTTCGCTATCGCGTTGTTTGCTGCACTCGAAATGAAATGCGCCAAAACGTTATGTTTTTTGCCATTTTAATTCGCTTGCTGCGCTTATCCCATGGCTCGCGTGCAGCGTCTCGGCGCAGGTTGTTGTCATCGGAAACATTTATTGGGTGGCGTTATTGGCGCCAACAGTTTGCACGTTCCAATGACCAGTGCAATGTGCCACCGTTGTCGACCAACGCGAGTAGTTGACAACAGACCGAATTTCGAGTGACCATAATTATTGTCATTGCTGCAGCACGTCTCGCGGGAAGTCACCCGTTTGTGGTATGCAATCTGTTGGGCGCTCTTTATTATCATTCCCGAGCAATTGCCTGCTTGTTTTGCACGCCATTTTTATGTATCTAAAGCAAAAAAACAGCATCCCAAACTTACGAAAGAGGCATTTTTCCCTTACCGTGACGTCTTTTTGTCGCACTGCCAGCATTGCAGCGCAGCGTCTGTTTAGTAATTGCTGGCATTTTTCAGGCGGCTGATCTTTAACATAGGCTTTGCCAATTAACACGAAAAAATGGTAGAGCTCAAGAGTGCGATGCCTGGGGGAATTTTGAGAATTTTTGGAAACAAATATTTCGTAATTCATGAGTTTTATAATATTGGAATAATATTGGATATTGGAAAAGACCCATGAAAATAGGATCGACACACATCACTTCTTCGTCGATTTTAAAGCTGTTTTTGACAGCACGAAAATAAGCTGTCTTTATGCCGTTTGTCTGAATTTGGTATCCCCGTAAAACTAATACCGCTGTGTAAATTGATGTTGAGCAATACCAAAAGCTCCGTCAGGATCGGGAAGGACCTCTTCGAGCATTTCGATACCAAATGAGGTTTCAGAAAAGGCGACTCCCTATAGTGCGACTTCTTCAATTTACTGCTGATATAATTTTGATAACTGGTGCTACTTCGAAGTGAGTAGGCAATTGAAAAGTTAAGCCGCTGAAAGTTTTCGACGCAGCAGCCGCCGGGGGAAGTAGAGAAGACCCTCACTCCGTTGGAAAGACTAGGTGAAGGAGGACCTAACTATACTTGTACTCTCTAATTGGCGCCAAACAGCGAAAATAAAGAAGTTATAGTCTGATAAGTAATTCAGTGGAAAAATAGTTCAGCGAGTAACATTTACTTACAACAAAACAAATGTGAACCGGTAAGGTTTGACAACTTTTTTTCCCATTTTTTTTTTTTTTTTTTGTTCTGAACACTCAACATCTCCAGAATATTGTGTTAAAGTTTTAGGTCATTCGGAGAAAAACTAACGAAGTTACAGCAGGTTGAATAACTCTAACGACTGATAAAAAACCCTCAGCATGGAAAATGCGATGAATCATGGTGCGAGTGGAAGAAGGCTGGAGCTACAAAAACATTACAATCATTTAAGCACAGTTACTCTGCACTTCCAGCAGTTATTTTAGATGCAATGAAGCCAATCTATAAAGATTTAAGCAAAGACTCGCTGTTGGAACGTTGTCTGGGTGGTTTCACGCAGAACAACAACGAAAGCTACGACCAACTCATCTGGAAAATTAGTCCTAAATCAGTCAGTGGTACCGCAACTGTCGTTGAAATTGCAGCCTATGTTGCAGCATCAGTTTTCAACGAAGGTTCTACTGCTTTTCTGACCTTCATACAAGATTTGGGCATCAACTCAGGACCAAGTGCGCATGAATGGGCGCGCTTAACCGACCCTAATCGGATCAGCAAAGCGGACGAGCGAGCTGCTCGCAAGACCAAAGAAGGCAGAGTTTTACGCAGACAGGAGCATAAAGATACCTTAGATAACCTGGATGATAGTAATGTACTGTATGGACCTGGCATCGATGATTACATTTACGTATTTTATTTAAAAATTCAGGTTTTTTCAAGATATCTTAATTTTTTCAGTGTACAAAACTTTGAATCGATTTTCCCAAATATGTAGTTTTTAAAGTCGGTGACCAGCCTACAGAAAAGCTTCTGCATCGATCGTTTTGAAATTTTGTACAAATATTCTACACGTCGAGTTTTTCCAAAAATTTTAATTACTAACAATTTTACAATAACAAATAGGTCGATTTTTTCGTCTAAAATCGTCATTTTGGCTTGAAAATGGTACCAAAAATTGAAAAAGTGAAAAATTAAAAAAAACTCGACGTCAATTGAAAGATAAATTAATAAACTAAAGAAAGCATTTGATTTTTTGGTTTCAGATGATCCAGTGATGCTGTAGGTGGTCACCGCACAAAAACTTCTCTTCGAGGTGCCTGCAGAGATCGACGATAAATCCGTTATTCCTCGCTATTTTTCGATAAAACTTTTTTTAAGTATCCTTCAAATGTTGTACTTTCATATAATAATAAGTAAAATAAACCTACAGCAATAATTTTTTCTAAAAAAATGCATGGAAAAAGGTCTTTTTTCGACGAAAACGGTAAAAGTTTTACCAGTTTTAAAACAAAATTTAATGTTGCTTCTTTGTTCGAAGCTCATTTTCGCACCGATAACACAAACATACTGATACTATAAACGCAAAAACTTCACTTCCAATCAATGAAATGTCATGAAATTCTCACTGGACAATGGATAAAGTTAACAGATTCTAACGCACCAGTCGACATATAGATGGCGCCACCAGGGGGTGCTAGATTCAAAAAGTCTTGTTTACTTTAGAATGCACCTTGTAGATGTTATCTAAAGGTAGAAGAGGAATCAACTATATAAAACATTTCCATTATGGTAACGCAAAGTTTTGTAAAGGAAAATCGCAACTATTCATCGAGAAACGGGGTGGTTCAGAGAGGAGACAATAAAATGAGGGAAATTTAGTTCCGGTTAAGTCACAATGGGCATCTCCTAATGGCCTAGGTGGGTCGCCAGACAGCTACTCTAGCAAGGCCGTCGATCTGGAATTTAGCTAAAAACCACAATCAGTTATGTATGTAATAGTAAAGGCCACCAGGAGCTTAGAAATAATTCAGCAATAATTTTAACAATTTTACTTCCTTTGGTGGTTTTTGAAGTATCAAAAGATCTTAAAGTGATCTGATCTAAATGAATCTTGTAATTTACTACTTGTATCTTGAGCAGGCCACGGGTTGAGTTTTGATGTATTTCCTTTGATTTCAAAGTAGATCAGGTGGAACCACCGAAATGTATAATTATTCAATTTTATAACCAACATCAGCATCAGAATGAAATTACGTTCAACCCCATATGTGGGAACAATACCAGCTTTAACAACAAACCATATGCAAAATGTTAAATGAATTTACCTATGGAGAGTGTGTACGAATGTCTAAAGCTTACCAAATTCATAAAAAAAAAGTCCACCTAAAGCCGGCGCCCAGTCTAAACGCACTAATTTGCCAAAAAAGAGCTTGGCGCCAGTGTTTTACATCAAAATAAATAAAAGTCCAAATCTCTCCAGCGGCATCGAACAAGAATACCACGCGGATTTCATCTTGATGCCGATCTGCGGCGCACAGCTTCGCTCAGTTTGAGCGCGCTTGGCAAATGAAGATTAACTTGACTTTAAATCGGGTCATTTTCGACACATTGAAATGCCAACGCCAAACAGTCGTCAGTCAGTCAGTCGTCAGCTCAATTGTCGTTCGCCACAATGAAATCATTCAGCGGACAATCCACCAAATCACCATTCGTACGTTTTCGAGTTCTCCCATTCAAATGATTTATTCACATGTCTGATTTGAATTGATTTGCTCGCGCGCCGCATCTTCATACCACTATGCTGGAATAAGCCTACCAAAAGGCACCGGAAAAAGACTGCTATGAACGGCAGGTAAATAGGTTGACAAAGCCAATGAATAGTCGCCGCAGTCATTGAGGTAGGATCGTTCACTCACAAAGGCGCCTTCGCCTGATCACATTATACGCCGTCGTGTGGGCATTAAATCAGCGTACACACACAATGGGTAGCCAAGCCAGGCTCGATGTCCACTGCAGTCTGCACAAGTGGATTGATGCGCCGTTGATTGATGTGCCATGCCGCACAATTGACGGGCATTCGTACGATTTTCGGCGACATAAAAAACGAAAATAAATCTAAAAAATAACAAAAAGACGAACTACTTCTGGTGGAGGTAAAGGCATTGTGAGGTAATCATTGCACTGCCGTGCAACACAGGCCATGTGGCGTGCAGGACACCACCGTTGTGCGCCGTGGCGGTGGCTCAACACTGATGTGATGTGATGACAATTCCCAAACGAGACAAACGATGCGAGGCGCCATGTATGATCACCAGCACCGCGAACAATTGGCGTTGTTGCATGCATTTCGGTGCGGAGGCTTAGCAGTTGTTGGAGTTCTTACTCAGCAGTGTCTTGGCGCGCTAACTGAATGACTGACTGATTGGCTGCTCTTTATTTATGCGCGAACGCGTGTGCATATATTTTACATTTCGTTTCACAATCGCCGTGAACACCGAAGATGACGATCGCTTTGAATGTGGCTGATGCTGGTGATCCCGTTCTTGCTGCAGTTTTTAGTGTGAGTTTTTGTTTTGTGTTTTTGTTTAGTTGCGGCGGCGGGCGTTGTTGACTATATTTGGCATTGCGGTATTGTTGGTGGCACTTGTGCGATTGCATGATTAGCTGCGATTGATCGATTAGTGGTTGTGGAATATGCGCATACTTTAGTGCATTCGATTGAGGCGCATTTTTTATTGTTGCTTTAGTTAAAAGTCTTAAAAGATGAGAGGGAGTAAGGTATCTCAAATATTCTACTACCAAAATAATTAACTAAAAGAAAGATTTCATCCTCGTCAATAACAATTTTAATTTTTGACTACAAGATTATCATAATCTTTCAATACAGACCGATTTGAAGCTTCGAAGCTTCATGGATTTGCTGCTCACACGCATAAGGCGTGGCTTATTTCGCCAAATATGGAAAGAGGAGAGGTGATTGTATTTAGTATGGCATTGTGTGAAACTTCTCGAAGCCAGAAACCCCCTCAGGGGTCTGTTCTTTTCTTCTGACAGAAGATTTTTACCGAGGAACTTTTGGAATATCTTCTTATATCTTAAAAATAAAAGTCTACGTGTGGTTGGTTGAAAGAGCGTCTGACAGCAGGCGGCGTCTCGCATGAGTTTAAAAATTTTCAATTTGGCGCCTTTCGCAGCAACGCGGACTGACGTATGAAACGACTGAGCGCATTTTACGTCGAGATCTGCAATTGAAAGTGTAAAAAATACAGCTTGTGCCCGAACTGAAGCCGTTTGACCTTCCAATGCTACATTGCTTCGTTCTATGGGCTCTTGAAAAATTCCAAAAAGATATGATGTTTTCGAACCAAATTTTGTTCAGCGATGAGGTCCATTACCGGCTCAACGGGTATGTAAACAAGCGAAATTGCCGCATTTGTTACGAAGAGTAGCCTGAAGAGATTCGAGAGCTGCTATTTCATCCGGAAAAAAACAACGGTTTGGTATGATTTGTGGTTTGTGGGCCGGTCGAATCATCGTTCCACATTTCTTCAAAAATTGTGCCGTTGAGAAGGAAGAAGGAATAACTGACTAATTTATGCCTGAAATTGAATTTCGTGATCTCGGCGATATTTGGTTTCAACAAGACGACGCCACTTATGTAACAAACATCGCATCAATCAATGGATTTATTGAAAGAAGCTGAGCAGATAATTTCACGATTTCGGCCCGATCGATTGGTCACCAAGAGCGTGTGATATCACCGTTAAATATTTTCCTGTGGGTATATGTAAAGTCTGAAGTCTATGCGGACAATGCCGCTTGATTCTTT
>JBAWJQ010000740.1:0-26908 GCA_037783105.1 Bactrocera zonata | reverse complement strand
ACCTGCAATTCGACTGTCTAATTCAGAAAATTTTCTTGAAGAATTTAAGGTTAGGTTAGTAAGGTTAAGAGATCGATCCAAACAAGGATCTCTCTTGGACAGCTTAGAATATCGGTCCGTTCTGTTACTTAAAACTCCTGTATAATAGATCAGAAGACCCTTAAAAACGACAAAACGTGGAACAAACGATGCGATTGTTCAGGCCAATGATTAATCTTCCCTTTAGAACATTTGAAAACTCGGCTTTCTAATCTATCCAACCGAAAGCATATTTTGAAAAGGCTATTTATTAAATGGTTTTATTTTAGACATCTACATATGTATATCAAAGTCAGCCTCGTTTTAGTAATACATACTGGGTTTAATTTATATTCATGAATGTGATTTCTGCGCCAATTGAAATGCGAAAAACTGATAAAGATAAATCTTCTGCACATTAGCATACAAGTGAGTTCTTAATGCATTTGCATATCGATATATATGTATGTACTTGGAAGCGCATATCAACTTCCGCCAATCAGACTTGCATTTTTGATTGCTTTTTGCCAATTTTTCACACATCTTTAGCACTTCTTTCTGCTGGCTATTGTTTTTGCCGTTTTTCATTTTTTACGCATTTATAATGCACAAGCAGACATTAAAATTGCATTGACAAAATATTTCCTTTTTATACCTTTTTACATCTCAACCTTGACGGCGAGCACTTTGAGGGACAAAATTGATGCGGTCAAGAACCCAATTTAAACTCGCCGTCAGCTTAACCTTAAACACCTGCCATTCATTTATATAATACTGGACAGGCCATTTGCATTTAAACACCTACACACTTGAAGGTAAAATAAAACAAAAAAACATCTTTATGTTTGTCTGTGCTGAATTTTTGGAAAATGCCCTTTTAATATACAGAAATGCCCAACGTTACCATCACCACCATAATTTATATTGCAATTACTTTGTCGCTTACAATCGAAAGTGAAACATGAAAATATTGCCTCATTAATGCGGGAGGAAATCCGCACTTTGACCGTTGATAACTGGATATTTTTTACGACTGTGCGTGTGACATACTTATAGAATTTACAACCGGCGGGTTATTGACATCGAAACCCTTCATCGAGTTCACTGAACATTTTTTGTGGTTTGTCTCTTAAAGCTTTGCGACAAATTAAGGTGAACGGAAATGACGGCGGACGTCAGATACGTTTTAGAAGCTTGGTCCTTTAATGTAAATCAGCAATCAGAGGTAGCTAGTCATCGACTATAAACGACTTATGGGTTTTAAGAGACTTACCACCACAGATACATATGTTCGGCTTTAGCCATTTTCTACCAGGAATAGGAACACGATTCGTAACATTAGATGCATTAGAAGAAATACATTGAATAACGACTTGTCTGAAATTTTGAAACCAAAATACATTAAAATCCAAAAAATAAATCTTTGGCATCAAAATAAATTAGTGGCAAACTGATTACAACTTCTGGGAACTACATAAGTCTTCCCTATGACTCAAGGTCTAGAATTAATAAAAAAAATATGAGGTATGCAAGATATTTTGGTCTTAAATTTCAGAGTCAACAAGAAGTCCAAGGTCATAGCTATTCCAAAAAACAGAAAGAAAAAAATTACTGTAATCAAACGAAAGTCTATTGGGCTTGGTTTGGAAATTTTATTCATTATATAAAAAACTGTTTAGAATCATTTAAAGAAGGCTGAAACAAAAGGAAGCTGGATGTGCGAGGTTTGACAATTAAGTAATGAGACTGGTTTTATTGTCGCGCTTGTGGTAAACCTGTGACCTTGAAACTCCCTTTCTCTTTTTCCGGCATCCCTTCCCCTCTCCATTGATTTATGTACCATCGCTCTAGCTTATTCAGTTCGCCTGCTGCGTCAAGTTGAGTAGACGTGTGTTTGAAGTGCTCGTCACGAAAATAGAAAAACGAAAAACAAGAGCAACGCGTCGCGTACTGTTTGCTTGATCGAGTTATTACAGGCGATGAGAGCTGGTTTTTCCAATACGACCCGGAAACCAAACGCCAAAGCTCACAATGGTTGTCTCCGCGCGCCCCCCGCCCGAAAAAGCTCGCATGAGCAAGTCGAAATCGAAAACGATGATTATTGCCTTTTTTGATAGCCGTGGAATCGTCCACAAAGAATTCGTTCCACCGGGGAAAGCTGTGAATCAAGGTTGCTATTGCCAAGTACTCGAAAGATTGCGAAAACGAGTCAATAGCGAGCGCCCAGACATCGCTCGTAACTGGATCCTTCATCACGACAACGCGCCGTGCCACACCGCCCTCAGCGTGTTCCAGTATTTGGCCTCTAAAGCGATCGCCGTGTTGCAACAGCCGCCTTATTCGCCCGACATGTCACCCTGTGACTTTTTTGTTTCCTAAAATTAACATACCAGTCGAAGCGTTCCAGAAATGTTACGAAGATGGAAAACGCGCTGGAATCGCTGTATAGCTGCCCAAGGGGGCTACTTTGAAGGGGATGGCAGAATTGTAGAACAATTTTCAAATATGCGGTTTTTATGGAATCAGTCTCATTACTTAATTGTCATACCTCGTATGGTTGTCATACGAGTTAACGCAAAAATACTTCATGGACCGCTGAATTGCAGTCGCAATAAAATAAATTATTACCGACAATGTCAAACGAAAAGATCGTGGTCAAATCGTGCTGAACCGGCACATATGGGGGCCAAGCCAGAACTGACGGCCGGAAGAGTTTTACTATGTGTTTGGCAGGGAATCATCAACTCTAAGATGATCCTATACGGTCAAACTCTTAATTTGGACCTGCAGAAACCGAAAAATGTAACCGTTTGAAGGAAGCAATCGCTCAGAAGCGCTGCAGCTTGGCAAATAGAAGAGGAATTGTGTTTAATCCGGAGACGTGAAGAGAAGCTTGTGATAACCGACTGCCCCGTTTTTTGCCAATAGGAACGTGCGTTTCTAGAGAGGGTATATTAAGTTCGCTAATAAGTTTGTAACACAAAAGGGAAGTATATGTATATCTAAATGATCAGGGAGACGAGCTGAGCTGATATAGCCATGTCCGTATGTCTTTTCATCTATCTGCATATTCGCGAACTCACTCGAAAAAGTCAATATCGGATCACTATAGCATATAAACTGACCGATCCAAATTAAGTTATTGTATAGAAAACTTTTTTATTTGAAAAATTGTCTTTACGAAATTTGGCATCGATTATTATCCAAGGCAACGCTACAGTCCTCGAACATCCTGTTCAGATCGGACCGCAATCCTTTATAGCGACCATACTGGTCTAAACTATGATAAAGGAAAAGATCTTTTTATACCATTTTATGCTACAGGAAATGCACGTGTGAAGGGTATTATAGCTTCGAAATTAAAGTTTTTTCTGGTGTTTGCTTAAAACCGGTCAAGTTTGTGAGATATGAAATAACACGTAAATGTGGGCGGCATCGCCATGACAGTCCTATTTATGAACTGATGAATAATTGTGTGTAAGTTTTTAATTGACGCGCAGTGTAATTCCTTGAAGTGAGTTATACGAGTTTAAATCAGCGTTATGACGTTCATAAAATTTCAAATTAAACATTTTTGGGGAAAATTTGTGAGTTTTTAATTTTGAAATCAATATAATAAATATAGTCATGCGTTCACCACGATTGTGACTCAGCAATAGCAATAAACAAAATCGATATTATTGATGTAGATACGAATAAACGTGCGTATGCTTTTGTGTACTTATAATATACATACATATATAAATATGTATCTAAATAATTAAAATTGCCGTGAACTTGGTGTTTATCCATTATTGGTTAACACTTCCTTGTGCACTTTTTTGTCTGTTTCAACTTGAGTATTTCTAAATGCGGTATACATACATATATACATACATAATTATTTATATACATTTGCTGATCGCGTTTCATCGATTATTTTTACCCTCTAAAATACAATATTTTGAATGCCTTAGAGATGCCTCACGCACTCTTAGCTGACCTTGCGCATATTTTATGAAATTAACGATTAAGAGAAACATATGCATAAATATTCGAGAAATGAAAAAGCAACTGCAAAAATTACAACAACAAACGTTAAGAGCATTTAAATGCCATAAATAAATTTCGCAGCCAACCTAGCTGTCAGTAAATAATGTGCGTTCGCATATTAATTGAGCGCGTGATTGAGCGGTTTAAGTTTTCCATTTTATTTTATTAATTTTAAAAAATATATATTTTTACTTTTAAATTATTTTTATTTCATTGAATCTGCCAATTCGGATTCACACACCGCTCGCACAATTTGTAGTGATTTGCGGCCGCTCTGATTGCTGCACATAAATAAATTACTATAATTTGCACGAAACGCTACCGAAGGCTGGAAATTCGCTGTGCTGTTGATGGGTGTCCTCTTAAATCACCTATTTTAATGCTTAAGTCTTGCATGTCCTTATTGTCATAATCAGATACCAGAGAGATTGTGTTAGCTGGAGTAGTACAGCAAGGCTGGCTACTTGTTGTGGCCGGCGATAAAGACATGTTTTTTAGATGAACACATGATTTAAGCGGACCATTCAAACCATATACTAATGATCACCCTAAGGGGCGAGGGTTTACGAGGGTCTAAAATGGTCCGGATTAAGTTTGTGAATTAATAAAAATAATGGTCTTAAGAAAAGGGAAGTATTTGAAGGGTTTGAGAACGTCTTTTCTCACGAGCACATTGCATTTTACTTGAACATTGTAGTAGGGAAGCGGATTTTCACTCAAAATATTTCTTTAATTTACATATCATACACAAATTTTCTATTACACTTGATAACATTAACAATCAGGTAACAGTGCCTTTTACTTTTTAGCCTTTGACAGTATTCTAGTTAAGGTTAGTACCTTAAGGCAAGGATATACATCGGTCTCTCGGTCACGTTTGAATAGGGAAAGCTACAATTATGCAATATTTTAGTTAATATTGGGTAGTCGAAAAAGTCTTTGCACTAATATCTCTAGTAGAAAAATAGCTAAAGTCGACCAAAATGGTACACATTGGTTTATTTATTTATTATTATAAATATAAAAAAAAATAAGATAAAATTTGATTAGGAATACGAACGGACTTTTTCGACTACGCAATATTTCCTGAATAATTTTCATGTAACTAAGCATTTTCAAAGCAAACCTGACAATAAAACAAGTAAATATTTGTAAAACCTTCCGAAAAAAACTAACCGCAAAAAATTAAAAAAAAAATCTTAAGCACACCATTTGAAAAATTAGGTGAAT
Organism: Bactrocera zonata; assembly: GCA_037783105.1. Lineage (NCBI taxonomy): Eukaryota > Metazoa > Arthropoda > Insecta > Diptera > Tephritidae > Bactrocera > Bactrocera zonata. The sequence goes on along the minus strand of JBAWJQ010000740.1, from coordinate 21,628 downwards.
TTGCAAAGTTTTCCTATATACGCTAAATGTTACGATTAACTCCCTTAAAACAAAAATTTAGGAGGACTAAACTACAATTCCCACTTATAGTATAAGATAATTACGATTATCATAATTAAGTGTTTAAAAAATATATGCATCCTAAAATCCCAGCCACGCTTCAACTATAGTTTAATTTGATATAAAAACATAAAAAATATAATAAAAATTAGTGTATAATATTTTTCACAATATATTTATGTTTGCACGTATGTATATTTCATATTCGTTTATAATACTTTGAATGGAATTTGGGTGGACACATTGTCTAGCTATTAAAGTAATCATTTTGTTGTTCCGGCAGTTTTGTCACTTCTTTTGTAATATTCAACATTTCGAAATGCCTATGAGTTCAATAAAACAAACAGCAACGGGATTTGTTAATATGCATACACATCCACACGACTTTACTACATACATATGTATTAATACCCAATATGTAGTTTGTATACAAATGCAAATGTGCCGAAAAAGAGTAACGAATACCAAAATTTGAATATCAATCAAAGGCAGATATTAACACATCAAAAGTCGTCAAACAATGGGCTCGACCAATGTTTACGTATGTGTAGGTATTTATGTATAATTTAAACAAAAACATAAAACATAATTCACACACGTCGCTCTGTGGCAATGCCGGTGGTGTTTTCATTATTTATGTATAAATTTTTTATATCCACCAGCTGAGCTTTGCTAACACATTTTTCTGCAATACAAGTGCTATACTAAAATGGCGATGAGCCTCTTAAGCTGATATTAGTGTAATTAGCATACGACTCTTAGTGACTCTTACTTGTGAATTGAGAAGAAACCAAACTCTATTGAAGTAAATCGATGTAAGCACGCAAATAACTAAAATCAAAGGGAGTAAAAAAATTATTGAAAGAAAAACTTAGAGACGCGTGTAAAATGCGTGACCCATATTTATGGCTGTCAGTTAGGCTGGTGACTACTTAACATAACCAAAAACGAGCAGAAATGAATTTAAGGGGAAATAGTTTTAGGAAAATGAGCTTATTATATAATTGTAGGTATGAATTAAATTAAATATATTTGGTTTGAAAATGAAAAATTACTTGTTTTGACAATATTCATATATTAGCTATATTTTTTTGTAAAATCCAGCTCTGGATACCATTTCATTCAAGGTATTTAAAAACATTGGCAGCATACTGGTTGGATAATTCTCTTAATTATACACTGAACAGGGTATATTAAGTTTGCCCTGGAGTTTCTAACAACCAGAAGACGTTCGAGACCCTATAAAATATTACCTCGTGAATTCAATTCACATAACATCGCAGCACAAGAGTCATCTGACCAGGCACTGTGCCTGCTTTGCTTATACAGAGCCATCTGGCGGCCAGCTTCGCGTGTATGTGCCTAGTGACTTTCAATTCACATCACAGCGCAGCGCGAGAGTCAACTAAGCACTGGCCAGGCACCGCGCCTGCTTTACTTATATAGAGCCAGCTGGCGGGCAACTTCGCGCGCATTTGCCTCGTGACTTTCAATTCACATCACATCGCAGCGAGAGAGTCAACTAAGCACTGGGCAGGCACTGTGGCTGCTTTGCTTATATAGAGCCAGCTGGCGGGCAACTTCGCGCGCATTTGCCTCGTGACTTTCAATTCACATCACATCGCAGCGAGAGAGTCAACTAAGCACTGGGCAGGCACTGTGGCTGCTTTGCTTATATAGAGCCAGCTGGCGGCCAGCTTCGCGCGCATTTGCTTCGTGACTTTCAATTCACATCACATCGCAGCGAGAGAGTCAACTAAGCACTGGGCAGGCACTGTGCCTGCTTTGCTTATATAGAGCCAGCTGGCGGGCAACTTCGCGCGCATTTGCCTCGTGACTTTCAATTCACATCACATCGCAGCGAGAGAGTCAACTAAGCACTGGGCAGGCACTGTGCCTGCTTTGCTTATATAGAGCCAGCTGGCGGGCAACTTCGCGCGCATTTGCCTCGTGACTTTCAATTCACATCACATCGCAGCGAGAGAGTCAACTAAGCACTGGGCAGGCACTGTGGCTGCTTTGCTTATATAGAGCCAGCTGGCGGCCAGCTTCGCGCGCATTTGCTTCGTGACTTTCAATTCACATCACATCGCAGCGAGAGAGTCAACTAAGCACTGGGCAGGCACTGTGGCTGCTTTGCTTATATAGAGCCAGCTGGTGGCCAGCTTCGCGCGCATTTGCCTCGTGACTTTCAATTCACATCACATCGCAGCGCGAGCGTCAACTAAGCACTGGGCAGGCACTGTGCCTGCTTTGCTTATATAGAGCCAGCTGGTGGCCAGCTTCGCGCGCATTTGCCTCGTGACTTTCAATTCACATCACATCGCAGCGCGAGCGTCAACTAAGCACTGGGCAGGCACTGTGCCTGCTTTGCTTATATAGAGCCAGCTGGTGGCCAGCTTCGCGCGCATTTGCCTCTTGACTTTCAATTCACATCACATCGCAGCGCGAGAGTCAACCAAGCACTGGCCAGGCACTGTGCCTGCTTTACTTATATAGAGCCAGCTGGCGGTCAGCTTCGCGCCAATGCACATGTCATCGCGTCACGAGAGCCAGAAAAGCACTGGCCAGGCACTGTGTCTGCTTTGCTTATATAGAGCCAGCTGGCGGCCAGCTTCGCGAGCATTTGCCTCGTGACTTTCAATTCACATCACATCGTATCGAGAGAGTCAACTAAGCTCTGGGCAGGCACTGTGCCTGCTTTGCTTATATAGAGCCAGCTGGTGGCCAGCTTTGCGCGCATTTGCCTCGTGACTTTCAATTCACATCACATCGCAGCGCGAGCGTCATGTAAGCACTGGCCAGGCACTGTGTCTGCTTTACTTATAAAGAGCCAGCTGGCGGGGAGCTTCGCGCCAATGCACATGTCATCGCGTCACGAGAGCCAGAAAAGCACTGGCCAGGCACTGTGCCTGCTTTGCTTATATAGAGCTAGCTGGCGGCCATCTTCGCGCGCATTTGCCTCTTGACTTTCAATTCATATCACATCGCAGCGCGAGAGTCAACTAAGCACTGGCCAGGCACTGTGCCTGCTTTACTTATGTAGAGCCAGCTGGTGGCCAGCTTCGCGCGCATTTGCCTCGTGACTTTCAATTCACATCACATCGCAGCGCGAGAGTCAACTAAGCACTGGCCAGGCAGTGTGCCTGCTTTGCTTATATAGAGCCAGCTGGTGGCCAGCTTCGCGCCAATGCACATCTCATCGCGTCATGAGAGCCAGAAAAGCACTGGCCAGGCACTGTGTCTGCTTTGCTTATATAGAGCCAGCTGGTGGCCAGCTTCGCGCGCATTTGCCTCGTGACTTTCAATTCACATCACACCGCAGCGCGAGCGTCAACTAAGCACTGGCCAGGCACTGTGCCTGCTGCACTTATATAGAGCCAGCTGGCGGTCAGCTTCGCGCCAATGCACATCTCATCGCGTCACGAGAGCCAGAAAAGCACTGGCCAGGCACTGTGCCTGCTTTGCTTATATAGAGCTAGCTGGCGGCCATCTTCGCGCGCATTTGCCTCTTGACTTTCAATTCATATCACATCGCAGCGCGAGAGTCAACTAAGCACTGGCCAGGCACTGTGCCTGCTTTACTTATATGGAGTCAGCTGGCGGTCAGCTTCGCGCCAATGCACATCTCATCGCGTCATGAGAGCCAGATAAGCACTGGCCAGGCACCGCGCCTGCTTCACTTATATAGAGCCAGCTGGCGGTCAGCTTCGCGCTCATTTGCCTCGTGACTTTCAATTCACATCACATCGCAGCGCGAGAGTCGACTAAGCACTGGCCAGGCACCGCGCCTGCTTTGCTTATATAGAGCCAGCTGGCGGGAAACTTCGCGCGCATTTGCCTCGTGACTTTCAATTCACATCACATCGCAGCGCGAGAGTCAACTAAGCACTGGCCAGGCACTGTGCCTGCTTTACTTATATAGAGCCAGCTGGCGGTCAGCTTCGCGCGCATTTGCCTCGTGACTTTTAATTCACATAACACCGCAGCGCGAGAGTCAACTAAGCACTGGCCAGGCACTGTGCCTGCTTTGCTTATATAGAGCCAGCTGGCGGGAAACTTCGCGCGCATTTGCCTCGTGACTTTCAATTCACATCACATCGCAGCGCGAGAGTCAACTAATCACTGGCCAGGCACTGTGCCTGCTTTACTTATATAGAGCCAGCTGGCGGTCAGCTTCGCGCGCATTTGCCTCGTGACTTTCAATTCACATCACACCGCAGCGCGAGTGTCAACTAAGCACTGGCCAGGCACTGTGCCTGCTTTACTTATATAGAGTCAGCTGGCGGTCAGCTTCGCGCCAATGCACATCTCATCGCGTCTCGAGAGCCAGAAAAGCACTGGCCAGGCACTGTGCCTGCTTTGCTTATATAGAGCCAGCTGGTGGCCAGCTTCGCGCGCATTTGCCTCGTGACTTTTAATTCACATAACACCGCAGCGCGAGCGTCAACTAAGCACTGGCCAGGCACTGTGCCTGCTTTACTTATATAGAGTCAGCTGGCGGTCAGCTTCGCGCCAATGCACATCTCATCGCGTCTCGAGAGCCAGAAAAGCACTGGCCAGGCACTGTGCCTGCTTTGCTTATATAGAGCCAGCTGGTGGCCAGCTTCGCGCGCATTTGCCTCGTGACTTTTAATTCACATCACACCGCAGCGCGAGCGTCAACTAAGCACTGGCCAGGCAGTGTGCCTGCTTTGCTTATATAGAGCCAGCTGGTGGCCAGCTTCGCGCCAATGCACATCTCATCGCGTCATGAGAGCCAGATAAGCACTGGGCAGGCACTGTGCCTGCTTTGCTTATATAGAGCCAGCTGGTGGCCAGCTTCGCGCGCATTTGCCTCGTGACTTTTAATTCACATAACACCGCAGCGCGAGCGTCAACTAAGCACTGGCCAGGCACTGTGCCCGCTGCACTTATATAGAGCCAGCTGGCGGTCAGCTTCGCGCCAATGCACATGTCATCGCGTCACGAGAGCCAGAAAAGCACTGGCCAGGCACTGTGCCTGCTTTGCTTATATAGAGCCAGCTGGCGGCCAGATTCGCGCGCATTTGCCTCGTGACTTTCAATTCACATCACACCGCAGCGCGAGCGTCAACTAAGCACTGGCCAGGCACTGTGCCTGCTTTGCTTATATAGAGCCAGCTGGCGGCCAGCTTCGCGCGCATTTGCCTCGTGACTTTCAATTCACATCACATCGCAGCGCGAGAGTCAACTAAGCACTGGCCAGGCAGTGTGCCTGCTTTGCTTATATAGAGGCAGCTGGTGGCCAGCTTCGCGCCAATGCACATCTCATCGCGTCATGAGAGCCAGATAAGCACTGGGCAGGCACCGCGCCTGCTTTGCTTATATAGAGCCAGCTGGAGGGCAACTTCGCTCGCATTTGCCTCGTGACTTTCAATTCACATCACATCGCAGCGCGAGAGTCAACTAAGCACTGGCCAGGCACTGTGCCTGCTTTACTTATATAGAGCCAGCTGGTGGCCAGCTTCGCGCGCATTTGCCGCGTGACTTTCAATTCACATCACACCGCAGCGCGAGCGTCAACTAAGCACTGGCCAGGCACTGTGCCTGCTTTACTTATATAGAGCCAGCTGGCGACCAGTTTCGCGCGCTTTTGCCTCGTGACTTTCAATTCACATCACATCGTAGCGCGAGAGTCAACTAAGCACTGGCCAGGCACTGTGCCTGCTTTACTTATATAGAGCCAGCTGGTGGCCAGCTTCGCGCGCATTTGCCTCTTGACTTTCAATTCACATCACATCGCGGCACGAGAGTCAACTAAGCACTGGCCAGGCACTGTGCCTGCTTTACTTATATAGAGCCAGCTGGCGGCCAGCTTCGCGCGCATTTGCCTCGTGACTTTCAATTCACATCACATCGCGGCACGAGAGTCATCTAAGCACTGGCCAGGCACTGTGCCTGCTTTACTTATATAGAGCCAGCTGGTGGCCAGCTTCGCGCGCATTTGCCTCTTGACTTTCAATTCACATCACATCGCGGCACGAGAGTCAACCAAGCACTGGCCAGGCACTGTGCCTGCTTTACTTATATAGAGCCAGCTGGCGGCCAGCTTCGCGCGCATTTGCCTCGTGACTTTCAATTCACATCACATCGCAGCGCGAGAGTCAACTAAGCACTGGCCAGGCACTGTGCCTGCTTTACTTATATAGAGCCAGCTGGCGGTCAGCTTCCCGCCAATGCACATCTCATCGCGTCACGAGAGCCAGAAAAGCACTGGCCAGGCACTGTGCCTGCTTTACTTATATAGAGCCAGCTGGCGACCAGTTTCGCGCGCTTTTGCCTCGTGACTTTCAATTCACATCACATCGTAGCGCGAGAGTCAACTAAGCACTGGCCAGGCACTGTGCCTGCTTTACTTATATAGAGCCAGCTGGTGGCCAGCTTCGCGCGCATTTGCCTCTTGACTTTCAATTCACATCACATCGCGGCACGAGAGTCAACTAAGCACTGGGCAGGCACTGTGCCTGCTTTACTTATATAGAGCCAGCTGGCGGCCAGCTTCGCGCGCATTTGCCTCGTGACTTTCAATTCACATCACATCGCGGCACGAGAGTCATCTAAGCACTGGCCAGGCACTGTGCCTGCTTTACTTATATAGAGCCAGCTGGTGGCCAGCTTCGCGCGCATTTGCCTCTTGACTTTCAATTCACATCACATCGCGGCACGAGAGTCAACCAAGCACTGGCCAGGCACTGTGCCTGCTTTACTTATATAGAGCCAGCTGGCGGCCAGCTTCGCGCGCATTTGCCTCGTGACTTTCAATTCACATCACATCGCAGCGCGAGAGTCAACTAAGCACTGGCCAGGCACTGTGCCTGCTTTACTTATATAGAGCCAGCTGGCGGTCAGCTTCCCGCCAATGCACATCTCATCGCGTCACGAGAGCCAGAAAAGCACTGGCCAGGCACTGTGCCTGCTTTACTTATATAGAGCCAGCTGGCGGCCAGCTTCGCGCGCATTTGCCTCTTGACTTTCAATTCACATCACATCGCGGCACGAGAGTCAACTAAGCACTGGGCAGGCACTGTGCCTGCTTTACTTATATAGAGCCAGCTGGCGGCCAGCTTCGCGCGCATTTGCCTCGTGACTTTCAATTCACATCACATCGCGGCACGAGAGTCATCTAAGCACTGGCCAGGCACTGTGCCTGCTTTACTTATATAGAGCCAGCTGGTGGCCAGCTTCGCGCGCATTTGCCTCTTGACTTTCAATTCACATCACATCGCGGCACGAGAGTCAACCAAGCACTGGCCAGGCACTGTGCCTGCTTTACTTATATAGAGCCAGCTGGCGGCCAGCTTCGCGCGCATTTGCCTCTTGACTTTCAATTCACATCACATCGCGGCACGAGAGTCATCTAAGCACTGGCCAGGCACTGTGCCTGCTTTACTTATATAGAGCCAGCTGGTGGCCAGCTTCGCGCGCATTTGCCTCTTGACTTTCAATTCACATCACATCGCGGCACGAGAGTCAACTAAGCACTGGGCAGGCACTGTGCCTGCTTTACTTATATAGAGCCAGCTGGCGGCCAGCTTCGCGCGCATTTGCCTCGTGACTTTCAATTCACATCACATCGCGGCACGAGAGTCATCTAAGCACTGGCCAGGCACTGTGCCTGCTTTACTTATATAGAGCCAGCTGGCGGCCAGCTTTGCGCGCATTTGCCTCGTGACTTTTAATTCACATCACATCGCAGCGCGAGAGTCAACTAAGCACTGGCCAGGCACTGTGCCTGCTTTACTTATATAGAGCCAGCTGGCGGTCAGCTTCGCGCCAATGCACATCTCATCGCGTCACGAGAGCCAGAAAAGCACTGGCCAGGCACTGTGCCTGCTTTGCTTATATAGAGCTAGCTGGCGGCCATCTTCGCGCGCATTTGCCTCTTGACTTTCAATTCACATCACATCGCGGCACGAGAGTCATCTAAGCACTGGCCAGGCACTGTGCCTGCTTTACTTATATAGAGCCAGCTGGTGGCCAGCTTCGCGCGCATTTGCCTCTTGACTTTCAATTCACATCACATCGCGGCACGAGAGTCAACTAAGCACTGGGCAGGCACTGTGCCTGCTTTACTTATATAGAGCCAGCTGGCGGCCAGCTTCGCGCGCATTTGCCTCGTGACTTTCAATTCACATCACATCGCGGCACGAGAGTCATCTAAGCACTGGCCAGGCACTGTGCCTGCTTTACTTATATAGAGCCAGCTGGCGGCCAGCTTCGCGCGCATTTGCCTCGTGACTTTCAATTCACATCACATCGCGGCACGAGAGTCAACTAAGCACTGGCCAGGCACCGTGCCTGCTTTACTTATATAGAGCCAGCTGGTGGCCAGCTTCGCGCGCATTTGCCTCTTGACTTTCAATTCACATCACATCGCAGCGCGAGAGTCAACTAAGCACTGGCCAGGCACTGTGCCTGCTTTACTTATATAGAGCCAGCTGGCGGCCAGCTTCGCGCGCATTTGCCTCGTGACTTTCAATTCACATCACATCGCGGCACGGGAGTCAACTAAGCACTGGCCAGGCACTGTGCCTGCTTTACTTATATAGAGCCAGCTGGCGGTCAGCTTCCCGCCAATGCACATCTCATCGCGTCACGAGAGCCAGAAAAGCACTGGCCAGGCACTGTGCCTGCTTTACTTATATAGAGCCAGCTGGCGGCGAGCTTATCGCACATTTGCCTCTTGACTTTCAATTCACATCACATCGCAGCGCGAGAGTCAACTAAGCTCTGGCCAGGCACTGTGCCTGGTTTACTTATATAGAACCAGCTGGCCAGGAGCTTCGCGCCAGTGCACATCACACTTTTTTTATTTGACAAATTATAATCACGACAATCAGCACAGATTATCATCTGAATGAATTGTTCAGATCGGATCACTATAGCATATAGTCGCCATATAAATCGACCTAACAAAATCAATTTCTTGTATATGTAAAAAGTTTTTTATTTGTTAAGGATATTCTAGCTTCAGTGCGACAGAAGTTAAAGTTTTTCCTGTGTTTTTTTTTTAATTATGGAGCAATACTTTAGATGGAGCTATATAAAAAAAATTTAGTAAGCATTGTGGTTTTGTAGCATTTTGAGGCTTACAAAACGTCTTTCTCAGTTAATCAAGTCAGACCGAGGCATTGAGCTATAAACTAACCATCTTTGCCTTAGAGGACTATTCTTATCTAAAATGTCATTACATTTCATGCATAAGTTCTAAAGTTATTGGTTTGATAGCCACTCTACCTCTGCTATTTTTGATTTTATGTAAAAATACTTTACTTATTCTGTTGAACAATTCAAGAAGACTTTGTTCTGAAACTACAATTTTTAGTTATTTTTGCATAGGACCAGTGAAGGAAGAAATGGAGGTTTAATAGGCCTTTGTTTTAAGGTTGAGATAGATCATTCCTTATTAAAAGAAGATTCGTGCCTATCTAGATTTCTGGAGTTAAATATTTTTTAACTGATTTTAAACCAAATTTTTGCTATGGCTCGATAGAACACCATGTCCAACAAATGTTTATAATTTTCTTTCATGTAGAATTAAAAAAACGACTTACCATTTTTAGGAATCCCTGCACTGCTCATGGCTACATAGTAAGAATCGAGTCTCGTTTTAGAACGAGAGTATCCCAATTGCGTGCTCTTTTCTATACGGATATCTAGAGCAATAAAATATAAGTTTATTATTTACCATATATGTATTTAGTGAGTGTCAGTGAGTAAGATGCAAATTGCTATTAATTATAAAATCTCAGTTGGACACATCTGCTTACTTAAACTAAATTATTTATGATAAGTGGGGGAAAAAATTGTATAAACATTAATTCGTTTCTGGTGGCGCCAGCTATCTGAATTTAAAGCAAACTACAATAATTTGTATTAGCTGCCATAAAGGCTTAAATAAAAAGACGATTAAGGCCTAGAGACACATACATACATAACCATATTTAAACATACTTTGCATTAATTATATACATATTTGCATACATATCTACATAAATTATATACCCGATGCTAGAAAAATTTAATTAATACACTGCATGTCTTAATACCAATGGAAAATATATAATCAAATATATCAGCACAAATCTATAAATATTTTGAGTACGCAAATTTAAATACAATTTATTTTCCATGTTAATTAAATAATGAAAACAACAAAGCAACTGTCTGAAATGCTGACGTCGCCGTTTGCATACTTCATACTGCTAAATTAAAAACTACTTTTACGAAAACTTTGCTAAGGTCGCCAATGACCACGAAAACATAGTCGAATAATTTGTTTTTAATTTTTTTCTGCTATAAATATTGAGTTTTCGAATTATGTATATACGAGGAGATTCTTCGCATATCTGCATACATTCAGTTATCTTCAGTATTTCTTTTTTAGCTAATTTCCGATGATGATAAGCAACAAGTGAATGTTGATGACAAAGCCGGAAGTGTGCGGCGCTTGGTGGTGCCTTACGGAGTTTCAACAAATTTCAGCAATCAAACACACCAAAAGCGTTTAAAAAGCAACAACAGCAGAAAAAATGAAAAAAAAATGTTTATGAAGAAACGGAACAATTAAATGAAGAAGCTGTTACTTCCGTTCATTAAAAGTTTTAATATGCAGCCAACAACAACAATAAGCTGAAATTTGCTAATAAAGAAGAGAGAAATAATCAAAAGCATGGAAATAACACCAAATCTTCGGCCACTTTGCTTTAACGCATTTATAAATGCATACCATCTGATATATGTGCATATGTATGTGCGTATCGCCGCATATGTGTGTTTGTATGTTAGTTAATGCCTAACGAAGATAAGTGGCCTGAAACAGCTAATAATATTAATTTAAATGATAACAGTTTCTCTGACCAACAGCAAGGTTAAGTATACCAAGCTTAGTAGGGTATTCACACATGATGGGGCACCTGTTGTTATGCTAATTGGTTTGCTTTTTAAACTCACTATGAAACTGAGAACACTTTATTTTATAAATTTATAATAAACTAGCTCAAAACGCGCCTAATTCAGCAATCCATAAGAAGTTTCATTAAAAAAAAAAAATCATTAAACAAGCTATTGTATTATAAATTGCAAATTGAACAAAATTTTAATAAAACAAAGTTATATACATTTTTTAATATTGCGCTATCTATTGACCAAATTTAAAGATTATAAATTTTAGGGAAAGCTTAGCGAGATCATTGTGGATTTCTTGGGATAACGAATTTTGAAACCAGAGCCGCGAAAATATTCCATAACAATCGACTGATGGCCAAGCTTTCATTAAAGTAATGCCCCATTATCTTGACATTCTCACTGTATACTCTGTTTTCCGAAACTTGAATATTACCTCTACTTACATATATAACGTGGAAGCTCTGAAGTATAGTATCCCTGTACGCAATAAGGGTAGTGTGACTTTGTGGTATGTCCTTTATATATGGGTGTTCCAAGGCGCAGACTTTATGTGTTCCTTTATTACTCATATTGCTTCAAAGAGTTGAATGGTCTTGGGTGTTAATATAGCTAGTTTATGTTGGTTAGGAAAATAGGCTGATTACTCCCCTGGCCTCACAACGAATAATCACACTTGGACTGCTATGGACCGTTTAATGCCCAGAACCCCTAGGTATGGATAAAAAAAAACGTGGCTTATCGACAAAACGCCTAGAGTCTGCCACAAACTCATTGACGCGGCTAATATCAATTCCAGCCAATTCACCGGATTCGTAAAAAGTATGGCAATCAACATGCTTCAACCTTAGTCTGACGAAAGCTGAACAGTGGAGAAGAAAGCGTCTAGATATTTCCAACTCTTCTTTCTCATTGCCACTTTGACATATACTGTCCTCCAGAATCTTTAGCCACACCGCATCAGTTGAAACTAGTGACACTGTTATTGTCAATGGAGAGCGGTATAGATCGCTGATAACTAACTTTTTATGGCCGCAATCGTAAGAAGTTGAACTTGACAACATGTGGTTCCAACAAGATGGTGATACATGCTACGTGCTACACAGAACGTGTCACAACCGAATTAGTGCGAGAAAAGTTTGGAGATTCGATTAAGACATTGTGTGGCATCTAAGAAGTTGTGTAAACACACAAATTTGTTAGTATACAAGTATTTGTCAGTATGAATATAAATTCAGATATAATCTTTTAGCATGCAGAATCGTTTTATTGCCAATTGGGTTTAAACATGTTTCTTTTCTGAAGAATTTTGCAAATTCATGCCGCAGAAAGATTACACAATAAAACTATTTTGAAGTTCCTTTAGATTTTTTTGTGCTAAATGAACAATAACGATGTATTTATATAATAATGGCAGTGTGCCAGTAATAACTTGGAGCTAAATATTGGCGATGGTTTTCGGTACTCGTACAAAAAGATAAAGCACCACTTAAGGCGTGACGAATTTCATGATTTCTATGCTATAACTACAGAGAGGCTTAAAAGTTTTTACATATATACTTATATATCAACTTGTACTGTCAATAACAATTATACGCTCATGCAGAAAATGACTTGCATTAAAGTGATTAGTGGAGAAATATTCGAATGTATAAGATTTATATTATTTATAATTAACGTAAAGTTACCGCGAATAAATTGGGCTTGCAAAGTTTTGCTATCGCAGTGCCATCTCTTGCAAGCCGAATTTTACACATTTACTCATAATGGGTAGGCATAGCGGATAAATTCTTGGAAATTACGTTTACTTATTATTTATTATAATCTTCGGTTTCGCTAGACTACAAAGCAAAATACGAAAAATTGTTAGAGCGACGAGCAGACAGTTCTCAATTTCCGGCTCAAGTGATGCTTCATAACTTTAAGTGCTATATTTTTGTATTGGTGAATATATGAGTAGAGAAATTGTCGGGCAAAATTATAGAAAACCACTTTAAGTTATCACTAAACTGCAGCTATTACAGCCTTTAGTATTCGTAAAGCATTTATTATAACATAAATAAGACCAAGAGACATCGCTTCGCTCTATGGGTCCTTGAAAGGTTTCAAGAAGATCCGTTTCGAAGTTTTCGAACCAAATTGAGATGAGGTTCAAAGCGTATGTAAACAAGCAAAATTGCCGCATTTAGGAGGAAGAGTAGCCTGAAGAGATTCAAGAGCTAAAATGTATGATTTGTGGGCCGGTGGAATCATCGGTCCATACTTCTTCATAAATGATACGACCGCTATTGCGCCATTATAACCGACTATTTGGTGCCTAAGCGGTGTCTACGCCAGTAAAGAAGAAGATTTGGTGCCTAAAATTGAAGCTCGTGATCTCGGCGACATTTGGTTTAAACAAGATGGCGCCGGTTACCACACATCGCATAACATTTTCGTTGAAAGAACACTTCGGTGAGCAGATAACTTCACGTTTTAGTTCGATCGATTAGCCACCAAGATTGTGTGATATCACACTGTTAGACTTTTTCTTATGGGGATATGTGAAATTAGGATTTGGAGCAAAATATCACGCGTGTCATTCGCCTGTTACCAGTCGAAATGCTCAAATGAGTCATTGAAAATTGTACTCAACGAATGGACCATTGGAGAGAAAGATGAGATGAAAGAGATATTCTCCAAAAAATAAATGCCAAAGAATGATCTTTCAATTGATAACAAATATTCCCCTTTTAATTTGAAGTTTCTGTGTTTTTTCTTTAAAAAAGTAGGGAACCTCGACCTGGTTCACCGTTTATAGTACGGTATAAGATAATTTTTGGCTGTTCGTTTAATGAAAATTACACCATTCAAAGATCTTGAACTTCAAAAGTAAGAAAACATAATAATATAGAGAGGGAGTGCATTTTTTAGGGAAATTAATTTCTCATAGCAAAGTTTTTAGAATTCCTGTGTTTCAGGTCTTTATATATTTTTTCTGCACTCTGAAATTTTCTATACCAGCCACTGCCAAACTAAATTGAAATCAAATTCCATGCAAAATATCCCCTCGATATAAATACTACTGACTGACTAAAATTAAAATAATCATAACAATGATCTTGTTATATTCTTTCATGATTAAGAAATGCACTTATGAAGTATAATATAGCTTTAGTGCAACCAAAATTGACGTTGCTTTTTGTTTTTTTTTTTTTTTTTGCTTTTTTTTATAAAATAATCACAAATACTTCGTTGTTGTTGTTGTTGTAGCGGCAGAATTCGGCCGAGTTGACAGTCCTTGGCCGGATAAAAATCCGGGTCCGTTCCGGTTACGTAGACCCGACTGTCGTGGGAGCGGACAAATACTTCGTCCTGCTATATGGTGCAGAGGCTTGGACGATGACAACAACCGATGAGTCGACGTTGCGAGTTTTCGAGAGAAAAGTTCTGCGAAAGATTTATGGTCCTTTGCGCGTTGGCCACGGCGAATATCGCATTCGATGGAACGATGAGCTGTACGAGATATACGACGATATTGACATAGTTCAGCGAATTAAAAGACAGCGGCTACGCTGGCTAGGTTATGTTGTCCGGATGGATGAAAACACTCCAGCTCTGAAAGTATTCGACGCAGTACCCGCCGCGGGAAGCAGAGGAAGAGGAAGACCTCCACTCCGGTGGAAGGACCAAGTGGAGAAGGACCTGGCCTCGCTTGGAATATCCAATTGGCGCCACGTAGCGAAGAGAAGAAACGACTGGCGCGCTGTTGTTGACTCGGCTATAATCGCGTAAGCGGTGTCTACGCCAGTAAAGAAGAAGAAGAATCACAAATACTTTTAATTTTTCTTTTTTTTTTAATTATGTCCGAATCAGCTTTTTTACACGAACTGTCGATTGTGCAGACTAACTTCGATGAATCAATTTATTTTTGCTTTTCATATTTTAAATATACAACTCTATTTTTTCCTAGTTATTATACTCCCTTGGGACTTATAATTAGAAATGTTTGCCTCATGCATTAGTCATAAGATCGATTCTGTGCAATTTAATAAATCAGTCAAGCTGCTGAGCGTTGACTGACAAATTAGATGAGTAAATAGTCTGTTAGCTAGCGCATTAATTCAAAACTAACATCGTGTGTTTTACGTAATCGTTGAGGTCGTGATTTCCCTTTACGCATCATAAATTTGTGCCACATCCGTGTATTGTAAAATATGATTGTTGTGATTGAAGACTGATTGCACAGCAAATGTATGCGCTTTTTTCCCAACACCCGAGGAATACAATTCACTGAAACTGTGTAAACTATCTATATTATGTACATATGTTCGTATATAGGAATGTGTTTGCCTAATGAAACACCCAAAGTAGGTGCGATCATTAATGTTCTATTTATAAGCTTGCCGCATTATCTTTGTTAATCTATGCAATATGTGCATTTAATGTTGCGAATATGCAAGGGAGCAATAAAGAATACAAAAAATGCAGGCGGATGCAGGAATTATAACTGGAAATTGCTATATCATTAATTATTTTTTATTTCTCAATACTAATTGTTTCTATTTTTGCCTTTTTTGCGTTACCGATAGTTTTTGTGGGTGTCTCTCCCAGTCACAACTACACTTTTGTTGTAAAATGTAAAATCTCGTAACACTCGTAATTAAATACATTAAATGAATAATTTATACATACATACATCACATACACTTCTAGCTGAAATCACCGCTAATAAATGAAATATTTAGTTGTAGTTGTTGCAAAGAGCAGACAAGCATTTATCTTTGCTTGATTCGATTCGCTCATCTTTTGCAACATTTCATTTTCGAAATACCTGAGGCAGCGATAAGCAAAAAGAACAAGAGGAATAAATTACAATAAAAATAACAACATTGCGACCATATTCTTGTATTCCATAAACAAAAGTAAAAAGTAGTAGCTAAATACTGGCAAAAGCTCATATGCGCAGCTGTTGTTATTATAGCTAATTATCGCTCAGCACTTATCGTTGCAATAAAATGTAATGACTTCAACTGCAAAACTGTGCAAACCGATGCTGGAGATTAATTGCTATTGATACGTATTCCTGGGTACAGGAAGAGGGAAGGGATAGTGTGTTTTACACAAATGCTCATACACACATTTAAATAAATGTATATGCATACAAATATGTATATGCAAATTTTTATTACAAGTAATTCGTTCGCTCATCTTTCTTTGCTTCAATGTGATCGTGGGTTTGAATCTCAAACTAAAGAGTAGTCGTTAAAATATGTGTGTACGTGCTGTTTTTAACTATTTTGGGAAGAATGATAATGGCAATAAAAACCATAAGCTATAAGCTTTCACCTCAATTTAAAGGAAAACCCAAAAAATATTTCAAAATGTAGTTAAAAATAAAATTAAAAAAATATTTCATGCAGCAAATGTTGAATGACAATGTTGAAAATCGTGAAATTACAAGAAAAATGGGTAGGAAAATCACGAAAAATATATATATAATACTTTTACATATATATACATATATTTTGCTCATGATGATATTTGAGAATATGCACTGAAATTTTGTTTCTACTCGAGCTTATTACCCATTGAGCCAAAAAAGGGCCTGACAGCTGAACAAAATTTGGCTTGAAAACGTAGGACCTTCTTGGAACTTTTCAAGAGACCATAAAGTGAAGCGATGTCACTTGGGAAGGTCGAGCGACTTCAGCTCTTGCACAAGCTGTATTTTGTAAGCTTTCAATTTAAAAACTCGACGTAAAATGCACCAAGTCATTCAATACGTCAGTCCGAGTAACTGTGAACTGCGCCAAATTGACTCTTCACGGTCTTCGTGTACACTCTCAGCTATGGCTGTTATATTTTCTATATTGCGTGGTAGACGTGGTTTATTAGGTCGAATATTACGCAATAATGAATGCTGGATCTCAAGTTGGGTGATAGTCTTGTCAATAGAACACTCAGTGGGCCGAATATGTTGATCATAACGTTAGTTTTCGTAATAAAGTCAAACGATTTGTAAACGTTTTTTAGGCGTAAGTCTTTTCATCATGAAATGACAAAAAATACCAAACGAAAATAACATGACAGCTTGACACGGTTCACGCATGATCTGTCAAAAAACGCTACTGAAAAAAGTTGCTCTACTTGGATCACCCGATCCATCAATCTCGAATAATCAATTCTGATGTTTTGGAAATCGATGGATATAGTGGTTATAGTGATACGTCTATGAAGTATACATACATATATACGCGTGTTAAGGAGCACACCTAGTGTGAAATTTTCAAAAAATCGATTTTTATTTTTTTCATATTTCGATAGTTTATACCTTTAAAAATAACATATAAAAAATTGTAATCGATATCTGAAACAGTTTTTGAGTTATAGTCATTTAAAAGAGTATCCGCTCGGCAGTTAGATAACGATCATTTTTTTATCTTTAAACGCGTTTTTCTCGAAACAGCATTTTCCGAATTTGCTGCAGCGATTACTCAAAAACAATCCGATCACTATCGATTTTTTTTTACAAGTTCTATATATAGTTCTCCGTACAATGACCTATCGATTTTTGATCTGATCAAAAAATCGAATTTTGACAGGCCAAGAACGACCAAAATTTTGGGTAAAACTCGACTATTTTATTTAAAACGCCGCCATATTGTAAATTTTTGATTTTTTTCTTATCGTAGGTCATTGTACAGACAATATTATCTAGTTTAACGAGAATTTTTTTTTAGATTTCATCCACGGAGAAGCCCGGAATCACTGCAGCAGTGAAGGACCTTTTTTTCGCGCCGTTGGAGATCGACTACAACTTAAAAAATATTTAATTTTTTTCTTCAAAAATTGCACTGTATATTCTTGAAACATGTATAAATGTGTTCTTAAAATTTTGAAATAACACGGGTCAACACAAAATTTGACCTTAACTTTAAAGCAGCGAATTTCCATGTTTTAGGTCGTAGTTAGACGAAAAAAAAATATATGCCATGGAAAAGTTTGCTTTTTTATTTAGGAAACCGCCTTAAAGAAAGTATAATTATATATAATTATTATATAGTATTATTACTATAACTTTTACAAAAGCAAACTTTATACGAAAAAAGGTATTTTCTTATCGTTTTTGTTCATAATTAATCAGGAAATCATAAAATAAACTTTAGGACAAAGAACGAAATTTTTTTTGTAGAGTCGTGTAATTGATAAAATATTTTTTTTAATAAAGACTCCCAAAAATCACCTTTTTTTAGGCCATTACACTAGTTGTGCCCCTTAAAAGTGTGTAAACAACATATATTATTATTATTATTATTGTTATTTTGACTAGCGTTTATAATACATTGCAAGCATGTCATTTGGAATGCAAAAGCAGAAACTTAAGTTTGACTAATTTGCGCAAAAGTTTGTTTTTCCATACGCAGTTTACAATATCTTTCGTTAATTTTTCTGTACATGACTGTAATTATTTTCATCTTTTGCTGATTTGTCAACAAAATATTTAATTTTTTGTTCTTCAATTACATACAATTATGTATGTTAAAAAATGTATGTATCTATGCGTACTTGTGCATACATATGTATAAGTATATTTTTATATGCACATAAGTATACATTTTTCTCGTTAGCGTTTAAAAGGCAAATGACAAGGTTACACACTTAAGTGGCTGCCGAAATGCACTAATGCCAAATGTTTTAACATTTTTTCCAACAACTTCTTTAACATAAAGCCTAACAGTTTCCATTTTTTATTTTCTTAATGTTTTTATTTAAAAAAAATGTATATATATTTTTTTCGTTTTTAAGGGGCAGCCGTTGGGCACCCCTCGCGTCAGCGCACACTAATGACTAAATAATCAACTTTTTTTCTATAGTTGCTTATAATTCAATTTTTTAAGTAAATATTTGTATGCATGCACGTATGTATGCACATGCGAATTCTTCGTTGTGAACTGAAGTTGCTGCCGTCTGTAGCCGCTAGCGATTTCGGCACTTGAGCATCTCTTGGCAACTGTTGCCGATGCTGATGGATGGCGGCAGCAAACAGCAGAAATAAGTAAATTGAAAAAATAAATTAAACGTAAAAAATAAATAAATAAAATAACGTAGAAAAAATTTCTGAATTTATAGTTTGGCATGATGCTGCAACAAAATTCGCCACAAAAAATTATAATGAAAACAATATTTGAAACAATAATTCAGCAATATCCGCTCTAATGATTCATAAGTTGCAAAAATCAAAGGGATGCCATTGCCGCAACAATATTGCAAGCTTGTTAAATAACAACAATGACCTTATAAACTACAACAACAACAATGCCAAGTACAATTACGCATGTCCTTCACGCAGTTTTAAGTATTTTAATGTCCAGTCAGTGTCATCTACACATACATATTGCACACACGTACATACATACGCATACGCATATATAACAATATGTCCTATAGATATATAATTTTTGCGCTGCTCTGTACTTTTTCGGCATATCGCACATTAGTGCTTTGCGTGAGTGTGTGCTGATGTCGTGTGAAGCCTCGGTAAATTAAAGTTTAATAAGTTTAATAAACAAATAAAAAATAATGAGTGAATAAAATTAAATGTTTAATGAGAAATATTTGCTATGCATGTGTATATGTACACAAAATCATTTATGTTTAGATTAACGATTCATCAAAAGTTAAAATAAATCAAATTATTGATGCTACTTATTTTATGCATTCCACATTATATATGTATAATAGCAGGCTCTTAACAGAAAGGCGGCTAAAGAGGAATCGTGCTATTTATATTGGGTAGTCGAAAAAGTCTTTTCGTATTTTGTCAATAGGTGTCGTTGCAGTCGTAATCTTTAGTGCTACCAATCACATTATGTCATACCGTATAGTTTTGGAAAAGTGAGACTTTAAGCTTCATTTAACCAAAAGAAAAGCAAATTCGGGGAAGTTTAAAAAAGTTACAGTGTTCAAAAATGAATGGAAATAAAGAAATAATTCGCTATATTTTGAAATTTTTGTATAAAAAAGGGAAAAATGCCACGCAAGCCACTAATGAAACTTGTGAAGTTTAGGAAGACGATGCTGTATCAGTTCGTGTGGTGTGGTTTGCTCGCTTCTGTTCTGGAAATTTCGCTGTGAAAGTTACACCTCGTTCTGGTCGACCTATCGTTGAAAAAGTCGATGAAATTATGTAAAAGATTGATCAGGGCCCTCACATATGCAGCTATGACATCGCTAAGGAACTTAACATTCATCGTCAAACGGTTTTGAGCCATTTAAAAAAGACTGGCTACAAAAACAAGCCCAATGTTTGGGTACCACTTGAATTGTCTACGAAAAATATAATAGACCGAATTAACGTCCGCGATTCTTTGCTGAAACGAAATGAAATCGAACCATTTCTGAAGCGAATGGTAACAGGAGACGACAAGTGGATCAAGTACGACAATAATCTGCGAAAAAGATCTTGGTCCAAGCGTGGTGAAGCCCCCACAAATAGTCGCAAAAGCAGGATTAACGCCTCGAAAGGTTATGTTGAGTGTTTGGTGGGATTGGAAAGGAATCATCCACTATGAGCTACTTCAGCCTGTTCGAACGATTGATTCTACATTTACTGTCAAAAGCTGATGAGATTGAAGCAAGCAATTGAAAAAACGGCCAGAACTGATTAACAGAAAGTCTTCGTCTTCCATCAGAACAATGCTAGATGTGTGTGGTATCTTTGATGACTCGGAAAAAACTGGGAGAGCTTAGCTGGGAAGTTTTGATGCATCCACTGTATACCCCTGACCTTGCATCATCGGACTACCATTTGTTTCAGTCAATGCAGAACTCCCTTAATGGAGTAAAGTTGGCTTCAAGAGAAGCCTGTGGAAATTACTTTTCGCAGTTTTTCGCCGAGAAACCAGAAAAGCTTTACACCGATGGAATAATGTCTCTAGCGGAAAATGGCAAAAATTGGTCGACCAAAATAATGCATATTTGCTTCATTAAGGGGGTATTCTACTCTAGAATTTTGAAAAATTCGATTTTTTTTTCATATATTTAAAGTTTAGACTTTCAAAAATACGACCTTGGAAAGATTTTTCAAAATTCGACTTATTTTCGAAACTACTTTTTTCCACACGGTGCCGGCATTATCTCAAGTTCTATACAACCGATTTACATGAAATTTTGTGTGAACCTCCTTTATATAATCCTTTAACGTTCCTACCAGCATCGTGTCAAAATTTTTGTTTTAAATATTTAAAAAAAATCAGGAATTTCAAAAAAAAGCGTAAAAAATGATTTTTATTTTCAGGCGGTCGCCATTTTTCCAAAAAAATTTTTTTCATGTTCCCGGACTAAAACAGCATCCTTACTGATTAAGAATTTCATTTTATTTTTTTTTCAGACCACCAGGAGAGTCAGGATCAATGTCACCAAGATGCGCTATTTTTTTTTTTTATCCCTGTCTCCCCCCTCTAATTATTTTAATTTTTGACATTTTTTTGTAGAATTTTTTTTCTGTATTCTTAATATATCAATAAAAACACCATAAGAAAATGGATACTAAAAATATTTTTGGTTTTTTTTAAATAAAATTCAAAAAACTGCCCAAAATTTTATTTCTAGAGTAGAATACCCCCTTAAAGTTCATTATAAATATAAGCAAAAATTAGTT
>JBAWJQ010000738.1:0-27306 GCA_037783105.1 Bactrocera zonata | reverse complement strand
CTCTACTGTTCGATCGGAAAAATGTTGGGATGAATTTAGAAATCGAAAAGTGAACAATGATGATCTTATTACTACGCGGTATCTTTACTTGTCACCGCTAGATGACGCCGTTGCTATTGCCTGTGGTGGAGAGAACTGCAATATGAAAACGAATCAAAATAGTTTTCGTCTATGTTTAATTGGAAATTTCATGCTATCTTTTCTCGGGACTTATAAAAAATATACACCCCTAATGTTTAACTGCACGCATATCACATTCATTTGGGAGTTAATAAAACAGCATCACTGCATATGCGAACTCAAATAGACATGCCAGACTCGTGCCTGGTCGGCATACCAGCATGCGAGCCAAAAAATAAAAACAAGAACAACAACTCGGAAAAGTAAATAAAACGAGAAAGGGAAGCTTGAGCGAATTATCAATAAAGTATATGAACAAATCATGAAGAAAGGAATGAATGAATGGCGCGTAGAGCCTGCTGGGGCTTATATCCGTGCAATTCATTGCCGAGCAAAGCAACGTAACGCAGAGCAACGCAGTGTTTATACTCGTGCTGTATGAATACACGGAAATGCTTTACAGCCTTTTCCTGCTGTTTTCAATTTTCGATGCATTTCAAAAATTAATGGCAAGTTGAGCAAATATGTGTTCGAATGTCTATAAAAACGCTGGCAACCGCAGCACGCGGCCAACAACAATTCGGTGCGCACGCAGCGGCGGCAGGTGAACGGTGCTGGAATGCGGTGCTGGAATGCGGTGCGGCTCGTTTGCCTGGTACGCCGCTGCTGCTGTTGTTGTTGTTGATGCAGTAACGCAGTAACGCAGCCACCAAACGACCGATGACCGATGCTGGCCGCTCCGAATATTCGCATATTTATACATCCTGCACATACTTTACAAATACCACACGCAAATAAATAAGCTGGACGCGGGCAAATAACTACACACACGCACACACATGTATCTGTGGGTTTGTTAGAACTCATTTATATGTGTGTGCGTGTGTGTATGGCCGTACGCAGAAAGACGCAATCGAGCTTTCCGTGCTATGTAAACTGGCCGGCAGCGTGCGATATCCATGCCAGGATACAAAGGGAAGAATTGCCAAGGATGCCACGCCGTGTGTGTACGCGGGCGTGTGAGTGTGAGTGTGGTGTGTGAGTTGTTCAATTTTTGTGTGCTCACTGTTTCGCTTTTTCCCTTTTTTCTAGCATTGCAATGCCAACATTTGTTGATTTATAGTGAGACTCTGTACTTTTTGTTGTCGTTGTTGCTGTTGTTGCCGCAGCGGCGAACTTTTTAAACTCGCAAAAACTAAAATGCTACAGCAACAACAGCAACAGTGTGGCGCACGCTGTAAGCAGAAAAGAAATATAATAGAGAAAATGGAAAATGAAAACAAAAATAGAAATAAAAGTGGGAAAATAGGAGCAAAAGAAAATAAATTGGAAAAAAGAGTAAAAGTTAAATGGGAAAGACAATGACAAGAATTGCAGCTGCGGCTCGAATGCTAAGCAAATAAAATATTGTATGGTTCATAGTCGTATGCACACAGCACACACACACACGCACACATACCCAGCTGTATGCATATTTGTGTATGGATGGAGTGTGTATGGCGAAATCAAATTGGCTCAGAATGGTCAATCCGTCTGGCCTTAAGGATATGTGCAGCAACGCACACACGCACACACAACCAAGCGTGCTTCCATACATACATACATACATACATATATACATACATACATGTGTGCACATGTTGCATATTCATTGCGACAATATCAAATGAGACAGAAAACGGAGTACTTAGCTTGATACGATATATGTGCTTAGTTTTGCACGCAAGTGTAGCTGTGTGTGTGCGTGTCACAAGTGAGCAGCTTGTTACTTCTGAGTGTCTTATTATTTTTGAAGCATGTGTACATTGCATATGTGTATGTAACTCTAAGGGCATCTGATAAAGAATTCAAAGATTATCTAGCAGAATTTTGCCAGTAGCCACTCACACAAACTTCAAAGGCCTCTTGACCATTGCTGGGTGTGACCATAGTTCCTTTGATTTAAGTGTCGATCCTACTGAAGAGATAAAAATTACGAATGAAGTTTGTGGCAGTACGCTAAGTAAAGCCAGGCAGAAATTAATATGAAACCTTACTACTAATTAATAACCAGAATATAGGTTAGCAATACCGATATTGCATTCGCAACCATATGTATGTCTCCTCGTAATGAATTCAAGTGAGTTATCTGTAATACGAGATCTTGTGTTCCTTCAACTCACCTTCCCATTCATAACAACAGAGTAACGGTTATTCCAATAGGGTTGATATGATTTCTAAGTGTCATTTCAACCATTTTTAACATGTCATCATCTTTAATTTATTTGTCGTTGTATTCAGTAATGCTTACAATTTCATCCTGGAAAGATATACGCAAGAACAACCTTTACAAATTATTCAAATTATTTTATTGTATTCTTTTATTATCGAAAAATCCAATTGTATCGTTTCGTGCGTTTTAGCCGTAATAATCGTCCACCGGTGTTCGCGTTGGAAATTTCGAGCGTCTATTTTCTTTACAAAATGCTCATGTGACAATAAGACAAAGATCCGCTCGAAGTAATGAAAATATTGCTCCCGTTCAGGCAAGAGTTGCTGAAGACTGTAATTTGTGGATTCCAAGGCGTTCTGAGGAATTGGGACGGTCTCAAACCACAACCTGGAGGACTTTGAGAAAGGATTAGGGCTTGCATCCGTATTGTACTTACTCAAGAACTGAAGCCCGTGGTTGCTTCCACACTGGGATCACATTGCTTCGCTAGCACCCAGCAGAATATTCATCAATATGATGGAGCTATGTGGAGTCTTTGTGATTTAGGAGAGGGCACAATAGACCGAACGTTGCGGTGCAATCCTCATGTTATAATCTACTGTGATGTGAATTTGCTGATTTTGCCTTGAAAATTTTGAATATAATAACGATTTTTTAAGAAAATCATCTCCGACGAGGCTCCCTTTCACCTGAATGGTGCGGTAAATAAACAAACCTGTCGATTCTGGTGCGAAGAAAATCCGGAAATGATTCATGAATTCATGGTGGGGGTTTTATTCTCGTGAAATCATCAGTGACTTGATTTATTCGAAATACTTGAAAATTGGGTGCATCGAATAAGCTCCTGCAAAATAAGTTGTGGAGGCCACTTGAGTGATGATATATTCGGAACTTAGTTGAATCAATTGTATTGCACATTAAATAAAAAATATTTGAATTTCCTTAATCGAATACGATTCAAAGTCTGACACCCGTCCGAGTCTGGTACTCCTCCTATTGGCTCTGGTAAAGTAACTATTTATTACTTTAGAGTATTGATCTGATTGCTTTCGATTTGTGGAAATTGGGCTTCGTCTCCCAATGGTGGACTGGTGAAGCCAGGCCAACGCAACTGCAAAGTTTTCTGCAATTCCAAAATCTGAATGACTAAATTTACAAAGATGAATATGGTACGTTTCAGGCGAAAGCTTGAAAGCACACGCAATGTGCGTAATCTGCCAGCATTTGTTGCTTGTACCTTCAGAGTTATGCGAGTCACTCGAACGTCTTTGCTTTCAACGAATTCTTAACTTCGGCACGTCTTGGCCAACTTTTATCAAAACGCCGCATCTCTCATTTGTCCAAACTGATCACAACACAATATATGTGCGTGCGGACACATGTTTGCTGCGGATATGCACAGCAAGGAGGACGGCAGGTCGGGGAACGGCAACCAAGGCATATAACAGTGCACAGTACCATCCTCTCGTTTAAGCACTACCACAAACAAACAAGCGTGTGCGATAAATACGATTTGGAATCTACCCAAGCTCCATTTATCAGCGTTATTGACCAAAGGAACTGCAATAAAAAGTGCAATATTTCAATTTAACCGCTTGGTGGCCTTTTACCCCAAAACACCGCATATCACCAGCACCAGTAACAGCATCAGCGCCAACGACGGCTGTCCCTTAACCCACCCAGCGCTGTGCGGTCACCGCGCTTGCCGGCGCTGCCCCGCCACTCCGCCCGCTGAGCCATGCTGCTGCTCGGCAGCTGTGCTACTTTGTTGTTGGTGTTATTGTTGTCGTACACTACGTTTGCTAGCAATTTAACGTACAGAGGATTTTATTACCCTCGATGCACATTCTCAACTTTGTTGTTCAGCCACATTGAGTGTCGCCGTCGCCACTGCCGCCGCCGTCGCCCGGTGTGTTGTGATGAGTTGCATCTTCATACGTACAAGACATTTAGTTTCACGATGGGCGCAGTACACACACTCACACAGACGCTTACATCGGCTCAATAGACAGTGGGTGGCACTGAGTCGATGGTACCACTGATTGCAGCTACCGACTGCAAGTTGCAGCAACTTGAAGTTTCTCATTTTGTATCAAAGTTTCTTGCTACGCGCACCCCCGCGCCCTTCCCCGACAGGCATGCGGCCACAATTATTGTCATCTCTAATGTGACGACATTTTCTGTAAGTTTCGTTTATACTGTTTCGCTTTTCGTATCGTTTCAGTTGCAATCCTCGGCAGCGACCTGGTGCCTGGCGTTCGTGGTGAGGAGTGCGGCCAGGAGGAGTTTACGAAATGTGCTGAGCCTCTGGATATGCTACATTTAACCTCCGAATTGTCCATCGGAGCTGCCAAGAAGGACGAACTGCTTAAACTTTGCAAGTAAGTCAACGTTATCAACGAGAAAAGAAAAAGTTTCTTTTTTCAATTATTTAATTCCGCATTTACCCTCCACCCCTTCTGCCTGACGCACCGCTGCTGTTGCATGCCTTACCTGGTGGCCACCAGCAAACTGACTGCGCGCAGTTTGTTGCGCCGCTCATCACTGCGAAGCACTAATGGCAGGGTGCAAGTAATTACTAAGTGTAGTCGACTTTCTTTTTTGGCTGTTTCTCGGTCTCTTTTTCTTCATTCAGCGCAGGAATTAATTGCGCTGTGCAATTTGTGGTTTTTACTAGCAAAATTAATATTACCTTCTAATTTCCAGCAAATGTACGGGCGAATTCTCGCATTTTGGCTACAAACCTTAACACTATCAGCTCAGGCCATCGTCCATTAAATCTGGTGCAATCAGGTGTCATAATTATAAAATGTGGCGCTGCCTTAATGCGAGATTTTAATTATTGTAGTCATAAATGGTGTTGCTTAGCTTGCGGAATTTCGAAATTACAGTTACTTCAACGCAATCGCGAATTTGATAAGGCGCAGAGCCATGGGAAACCGCTGTTTAATTTCATTGAATTCTCGCTTTTTTGAGAATTAATTATGTGATCGTGCTTCGCAGATAATCGAATAGCTTTCAGTAAATCCTTAAAAATTCAGACATATCTCACTAGCACAAATCGAGCTTATAACGCCTGGATGGTTTTTAGGAATATTCGTCAGGGTTAGTCCCCCCAAGCATTTAATATACTTGATGTGCTATACTTGTAGATGCCTTCAGAACGAAAAGTAGGCGGCGCTTCCTGTTAATGGTTGCGGGCAGTCGCCTTTGCTTTACATTCATCAAGAGATGTCCCGTCGCTGCCATTCTTGTTGGTATGTTTTTAAGCTATAAATATTTTTTGTCTTCGCAATAAATTTAGCAATGTTAAGGATTTTCTTCTTCTTTTACACTACAACTAGTTGGCCCATTACTTGTTAGGTCATGCCAGTTGTATATTCAAACTGCACACAGTTTACTATACACTTGATCCTTCCACTGAATGTGTGGGCGACCTGCTGGACGCTAATGAGATGATGTGATCTCTGGCGCATTCCTGCTACCTCCTGCCAGCGCTGTTCTCTCTTTCATGCGGAGCAGTTTCTTAAGAGTGTGAGACCCTATTGCGATGCATTCTGGGCCTTGGAGGCCAAAGCAACCGCTTCATAAGTGACAATAAGCCTTACAATCATAGTATACAGCCTTCTAATGATATTTGCCTTGTTTCCCCAGGATCTGCCGGCCAGGCGTTTGCATATCATGAGCGCTTTGGTGGCTTTGGACAGCGTTAGATCCTCATGCCTACTCCACCGTAAAGATGAGTCAAATTTGAGGCCAGGAATTTGACATCTTTGGACATTTCAAACTCCCTGCTCCCAAGGGTTAGGAACGTCAAGTCTGGAAGAGATCTTCGCTTAGTAAAAGGGATCACGGTTTTTTTTGCCAGGTTGATACAATACTTAGCCTTACCGTGTTACATCAACCCTTTGCTAAACTCAAGCCCCTTTGAACAACGTCGCAGAGAGTGTTCTCAAATTTGTCTCTCGCCATTACGACAATGTCATCGTCGTACCCCTGGCAACGATTCCCATTGCTGGTGAGCAAATCAACTCATCTACTACTAGGCACCATAGCAGGGTGCTCTTCCCAACAGTTGTTTCAGCTACCCTAGTACGCAGTAAGGCTTCTATCAATCTGCATACTGGAGACGTCCCGTTCCTTTTTTCCAATGCCTTGATCATGCTCGCGTGAGACGCGTTGTCAAAAGCACCTTCAATGTCAAGGAAGGTGATTCTGTAGTTCAACGACCTTACTTTCGTTGGCCATCCACTGGTCTCGACTCTAAGGAACAGTTTGCTGGAGGATTATCTTCCATATGAAGGAAGATCTGCGAGATGGATCTGCTTCTCAATTACCGAACCCAAAGTAGCTTCTGTTGCAAATTGTTGTCTGGTACGGGGGTGCTTGCAGATTTTGATGGAGGTGATAATGGAGTCCTCTAGTATCCACAGATCATAGTGGGAAAAGTGGTATTTTCTACAATTGTAAATTAAATACAAATAAATTAACTTAACCTTGTAACTTCCTATGCCACAGCAAAAATTCAATGACAATATGCTGCTGAATCCATTACTAAAAATTAAGACGAGCTTTGGATCAACTTCCAATTTTTGATGAACGTTTTTTTCACTTCAGAAATAATATTGATGGAGATGAGACCTGCCTCTGCGATTCGAATGAAATTGCGGGAGTTCTGTAATGAAGTTGGCAAAACATTTTCTTTTTTTAACAATGCATCAGTGCTTCTACAAAGCAGAATCCTCAAAAATGTTGTTGTTTTGCTAATAACATAGACATTTTGGGTCCATTTATACCAAATATATGTATTGATTCTACATATTTACGAATGTGTGTTTCTGTATGTAGCGGTCCATTGTTCGGCTATTTACGCCGATGAAGAACGCAACACATCGAAGCGCACAGAAGTTAACTCGAAGTTTTGATTTTAAACTTCATGTTTTTGCTCCTCTCGGACGGTGTTTACGTATGTATCTGTGATATCAATGCATTCGTCCACTTGCCAATTCATTCGTGCGTTCGCTTACGTGCTCTCTGCGCTCGCTCGGAAGATACAATTTGAACGGCAATTCTCATGGTGTTTTTCTTCGTTTAGACGAGACTCCACTATTCCGACAGTTATCGTGTGCCTATTTAGTTACACGAAAATTTGTGTTGATTGCAACTACCATTCCATGGCCGGAAGCAATACGTTCTTCATTGTGCTCGTAAATACCGTTATCATTCAGTGGTCAACCTTTGGCACTTGGTATGCAGCACTCAATGCGTTTGTCCACTTCCCACTAAGCCAATGCTGCGAGTGGTTGCTCTCTTTCGGCAAAACAAAAAAAGGCACAATCACACTCGCACACACACACACATACACACACGTGTACGCGTTCATCTAGCGGATAAAAATCAAGTTCATTAAAAATTCCAAGCGGATCATCTGTTTTGTAAAATGAGTCTGAAAAAACTTTCGGTTCGTTACATAAGTAAGTAAAAGCATGTGCCAAATTGAATTTCCAAAACAAATTTTTTTGTCATCCCAACGAGAGGAAGGAGGTTAATGCGGTTATGGAAAAATCAAGAATTCGTATGAATTACAAATGAACTCTGCGTTGCATTAAACACGTCATGGCTTGAAGTTATTAGAATAGGTCAAAAGTTGAAGTTCTCCTTTATGATTACACAATAGACTTAATATTTTATTGTGGTCTTCTGTGTTCTTCAGAATGGAGTACACAAAGTCCATTATTATTGATTAAAGTGTTTTCGTTGCGACCACTCGCCACAATTGCTCACTTTAGAGCAGGCAAACTCTTTAGTTAAGAATACCAAAGAGCATGTATAGGAGGATTGCACTCAACTCTGCTATGAAGCACTTCAAGCTGGCCACGCTGGCCCGGAATACTTTAATACATTTTATTGCTTTTACAACTGAATTGCAGTCAACTAAAGAAATTACATAAAAATCTTTTCTTCGTATATATAAATGATCAGAGTAACGAGTTGAGTCGATAACTAACTAGTCTTCAGATTCTCAGATAATGATCTGAAATTTCGTAAATGCCCTTTTTTCCCTCAAGAAACTGGGGGAACTGTCGGAACCTCCGATATCTGACTAGTGTAATATTTAGTTGCCATGAAAACTGTTTAGTTAAATGAAGTCCTTCTTTGGAAGCTTTTTTATTTGTGTTTGGTTTTCTAGCTCCGGTGGAACCGAAGTTAAAGGTTTTTTCTATTTATAATCCTCTTAGTTTCTATCGTGAGATCGCTCTATTAAAGAATGCAAATTTCTCTGTACATTATGGTCGTGACAGAATTGTAACGCTCAAAAAACATTTTTTAACAAAAATGGGCTGGCATGAGCGTCGGAACGCAGGCTGTAATTATACCCCGAGTTGGTAACCGAAATAAGAGTTATCCAGCAACTCATTACATTTGGTAAAAAAACCTGATTCTTTTCTATCCTCCCTGCCCAATAGGCTGGGAATTCGAATAGACAATGGTTTACAGTCTCATCATCTTCCTAGCAGGCTCTGAATTCAATCGAATCTACAATTCTCATTTTCTGAAACTTTTATCTTAAGGATAAGTGATTTGTGAGATAATATATAATGTAACTGAATTCGCTTTTGCCTGAAAGTAGGAGCCCTTTGGTCTGTCCACTATTAACACACCAGTTTTGTTGCTTGTGTGCTAAGACTTGAGGTGTCTCTCCAGGGACGATGACTTCAAACAACCCTTGAAGGAACAGAATGGCCTGGGGCAGTATAGGGAATTGTGTCTCCAACTGCCGCTGAGCGGGGCAACTTGTCTGCCTTTTAATTTTCTTCTATTCCTAATAACCGGGTACCCAGATGATAGTAACATATCCATTATAGTGTTATTCAATTTACAATTATCCTCCTTATATTTCAGTGAACTGAAAAGGGGCGTCCGTTGCATCCAGAGTTACACGCGGCGCTGCATGCCGCTGCAGCAAAGGAACCAATTCAATAAATTGTACCACGGCACAAATCAATTCATTCGTGATTTGTGTAACGAAGGCGAGTTTCAGGATGGTAAGTTGAAAGATGATTGAAATATTTGAAAACCACGCCACTTTATTTGTTGTAACTATGTCTAGAATACCTAAAGCACGCGCATTGTTCGGAAATAGCCAAAAAGGAGTTTGAGGGTTGCGCCAATCGTTACAAGGAAACAATGGTGTTTCTGAAGCCTAACAAGAATCAGGAGAACCACGAGAACATCACTTTGAATGAAAATATAAAAACAATTTGCTGGTGCGTTGTTGTATAAAATTGTGAGTATTTACTTTTAACTAACTGAAACTTTCCGTTATTCAAATGCAGTTCCATCAACGAGTTGGTGGATTGCTCTGAAGACGCCGCCCGTAAGATATGCGGCCACGACGCGGCGAAATTCACTCGTGAACTGGTTGACAAATATGCGCACAGTCTAACGAAGGTGAGACCAAATTAAGAAACATATATGTATGTTAAAAGGGGATGAGTGTACATTTAAGAAAACCGATTAATGGGTTCCAAATGCATAAGTCGTTGATATCCCGTGGCTTAATTGCTCTGCTCTCACAAAGCTATGATTTTTAAAGCAAAAATCTGAGATGCCTATAGATCAGTGTTGTGCAACGTGACTGTGTGCACGTTATGCTTGTGTTGGTTATTCTAGCGTCAACTGATCGCAAAATTCTCCTTTGCTTGCCTACGAAGTTGAATACAGCAGCACAATCGTGCTTTCACAGACACTTGTCGCGACATGTTGGTGTGAGGTGTCTGGCACTGTCCGTGCGCTATTGTGCGCATAGGCCGTGGACAACGCTGCTATAGATATTTCATTCATAAAGAGTCATTGCGATCCACGTAAACCACTCACTTTGGGTTGCTTCATTTGGAGCAGTATTTATTATTTATCTACAGTCCTGAAGGATCCAAGTATCATTTACGGCGCTCTTCCCCACAGTGCGATTGGAGTAATCTCTTAAAGTTAACCTTTTAACATTTCAGATCTACTGTGAGGACTTCACACGACATCCGGAAATGTGCCATGATGGACTCAGCGATGAAGGCGTGTCCCGATATCAGTCGCATCTCGGTCGAGCGATCGTGCTTATCATTTCCGGCGTAGTTGCGGCATTCGGTGCACACATGGGTATTAGATAGATGAAAAGTGTGGCAACGTAAAATTACAAAAAACACTTTGCTGCTTTGATTTTTCCTAAGATATTACTTATAATCTCTTAATTGTTTGAGAGCAACGAATTTTGTTTTCAGTTTTTTGGGAAACGGTCTTATACAGTTATAAAAATCAATTTAAAAGTGAATTAGAGATTACGGCATGTAGCTGTATAATTTAAGTTAAAAAGCAAAAACAAAAAGCAGACGTTGCAATGTATCCAGAAGAACAAGAAGAAGCACACACATACACATCTTAGTATTTAAATGGGATTAATGAAGTGGATATATATAGAAATATTATAGCTATGTGTAAAACAACATATACAGTTAGTAGATTGCTAATGGAGAGTCGGAAGGGTACGTGAAGAGTAGAAGAGGGGAGAATG
Organism: Bactrocera zonata; assembly: GCA_037783105.1. Lineage (NCBI taxonomy): Eukaryota > Metazoa > Arthropoda > Insecta > Diptera > Tephritidae > Bactrocera > Bactrocera zonata. The sequence goes on along the minus strand of JBAWJQ010000738.1, from coordinate 16,408 downwards.
TGCGGAATTAGAAATTATAGTTAAAATTAAAATTTAGGGCACAGGAAGCCCGACTTAAGAGACAATTACCAACACTCACACAAAATTACACGTTTAGAGTACCAACAAGACCAAAAATTACACAGTACATACCTACATATACACAAATTAATTATAAAGTATGTTAGACTTAGTAGAAACATATTGAATTTACTTATTGTATTTGTATGCACTTGTTTATTAAAACGATATAAACTAATTAAATTAATTGTGAAATGGAAATTGCAAAACTTGGCATGAAGATACTACGCCGGGATTGAGTGATTTAACACGTGGCAACACTTACACATACATATACTCGCATGGGAGTATTTGTTTTGCGTCTAGCTCTTCTTTGGAACAAAGGGAATATGTGAGTTGTTTCACTCATTGGAGAGCATATTTTTAAGAGAATATATGTATTAAATTAATTTAGTTGTAAACTATTAAATTTTGTTGAATTTTTATGCAATGTAATGGAACTTAGATATAAAAGATACAAATCAACTCGATGGTTTCCTTTTTGACTTTCACTAGTCTTTACAAATAGCAGATTAACCAAGTTTTAAGAAAGTTCGTGGGGGAGAAAAATGGTGTAATGAAACTGGCGGTGTCCGGTGGAAGAAACTGCTAGAGTATGATCAAAAAAGTGCTTGAAGTCTAACTGAAGCGAACAATGAGAATAATAATGCTTTCGACCAGTTTTGTTTTTACAAAGATTGTTTTAAATGTTAAATATTTTTGAAAACTTTTCGCAATTTTTTAACCCAAGTCAAGGGAGATTCTCTAAATAAGTAGATACTTGAGAGCCCATAAATACCTTGGAGAACTGGTAATACTATCGTTTAGCAAGGAAATTCATTTAGTTCTCTTTTATTGACACATTTTTAATATAATATAGGGTGGTCGAAAAAGTATTTTCGTATTTTTAATCAAACTTCAAATTATTTTTTTTCATATTTATAATGAACTTGAATGAACCAAATATGTACTTTTTGGTTTACCACTTTTTCTAATTTTTCCGTTAGAGACATTATTCCATCAAACTTTTCTGGTTTCTGGGCGAAAAACTGCGAGAAGTAATTTTCTCAGGCTTCTCTAGAAACCAACTTTACTCCATTAAGAAAGTTTTGCGTTAACCGAAACAAATAGTAGTCCAATGGTGTAAGGTCAGTGATATATGGTGTATGCATCAAAACTTCCCAGCTAAGCTCTCCCAGTTTAGGTCGATTCATCAAAGATGTGTGTGCTTTGGAATTGTCCTGATGGAAGAAGAAGCCATTTCTCTTGATCCGTTTTGGCCATTTGTTTCGATTGCTTGCTTCAATCTCATCAGTTAACAGTAAAATGTAGTATCAATCGCTCAACTAAGCTGAAGCAGCTCATAGTGGATGATTCCTTCCAATTCCACCAAACACTCAGTTTAATCTTTCGAGGCGTAAATCCTGACTTTGCGACCATTTGTTGAGATACACCAAGCTTGGACCATGATCTTCTTCGCACATTATTTTCGTTTTTGATCCACTTTTCGTCTCCTGTTGCCATTAGATTCAGAAATGGTTCAGTTTCATTTCCTTTCAGCAGGCAATCGCTGATATTACTTCGGTCCATTTAATATTTCGCAGACAGTTCATGATGTATCCAAACATCGAACTCCTTTTTGTAGCCAGTCATTTGTAAATGGTTCAAATCCGTTTGATGATGAATGTTAAGTTCCTTAGACTTTTTCGACTATCCAATACTTTTTCCGAATTTTTTGTTGATATAAAAAATCTTTTTTCCAAATTCTTAAAATATTACCCTTCTAAGGTTGCAATATATTTAATTGTATTCGAAAGTGACAAATTCGAAATGCTGGCTTAAAAAGGTAGCTTCCCTATTTTTGCTGAGACCAGCAGTCCATAGGTCTTGAATGAAAGATTTAAACGAGTTTGCTTAGAAGACTAGAAAAAAGGCTTTCACCTTTTTCGTGACATCACTAATGGTTATATGCTCTTAGACTGTGTTTGGTAATATGTTTCACTGGAAATGCAGAGACGGATTTACAGGCAGATTTTCCAAGCACTGGTAGAAGAAATTTTAGAAGCAACTTTCTTAAAAACGATTTAGACATCCACAATTAGCTTGTATGGCAGCCAAGTACTCGTAGCTGACTCTTGAAAGAGCTTCAGGTTGAGTTATTGCAGTGGGTGACAGCTATGGGAAGTAGCAGAAAGACAGAAAGGCGCAAACAACAACCTAATTAACCCCGTCGAAGATCATCAAGAATGACTTACCGAGTTTCCATCCTAAAATCCTACGCACAAACTGGAAACGCTTCCATTTTAAATACATAATGACCATATTTCCAAGAGATCTACCTTTAGACCCCACCCACTTAATCTGCATTTATCAAACAATGAAGTTTTAAGCACGAGTTTTTTAGGCTATACCATCGAATACAGTTCGTGGTTTTGAAAAATCAAATATATATTTGGGAATAATTATTCAACTGCGATTTTTTAATTAAAGCGTTCTCTGTATGTATATGTATGTTAGCTAAGCATATATTTATAAAATAAAAAATATTAATTTATCGAAATAAAAACAGAAAAGACAGCAACGCACAGCAAGCACTTATTGTCATTAGTAATGATAATTTTAACTAAATCAATTATACAACAAAGGAAACATAGAAACTTATGCATGTAGTTGTTGAAAATTCACTTGTTGCAATTATGTATGCTATGCTCATAATTTATACAGTTATCTTATGGTAATTAGTTTGTTGTTAAGATCCGTGCCATTTGTTTTCTAACTAATAACTAATTAACTTAGTACACTTAACTTATAGCCACAGCGTATTAAGCGAAATTTTATTCAACACACGAAAGTTCAATGCGAATTTTACACAGCAAGTAGCAATGCAAAACTGAGTAACCAGAAATAACAAAAGCAAAAATAAAAGCAATGTCGTTGCCCGATATTGGAATACAGTCAATTACGAATGTGTTACATTTATCGGTAACCAAAATCAGATTTGTTGTTTTATTTCGTCCGTTACAAATTGCAACGGTACTTTAATTTAGCGGCCAGTTACCGAACACAAACACACACATACACACGCACTCACACACAAGGATGCAACCATGGAAGTAAGTATGTTTGGCGTATGGGCGATGGGGCGACCCCGTGATGCCAGTGCGGCAGGCACATTGGCTGCGCGTCTTGCTAGCCACACTTGCCGTATCACCGCACACCGCTTTCACGCTCGGTTGCAGCAGCACTTTCGCATAGGAGCGGAAAACCACATACCGGATGCGACACAAATCGCCAAATGAAACGAAACCACGTAAGTGCATACTCGACTCACCGCAGTGATCCGCACTCTGCTGGCTGTACGTTAAGCTGCCCATTTTGTCACCATATCACCGTGACACCTGAAAAACGCCCATCCAACGCCCCGACGGCGAGGTATAGGTGTTGCACAGTGTGGCAGAGCTGCTTCTATTTCGTTGGGTAGACAAGAAGAGTTAAAAAAGACGGGGAATGCCGCGAGGAAGTGTAAGCACTGGTAACCGAAAGCGTTTGAGCTCTTTCACCTCTCGGCAGGCAGCGCTGAACTTCAGAGCGTGTTTACGACACGAAAAAGCTTCCGTCCGTGGCTCGGAGGTAACCTAACATCGGCTCCTAACTTAACTTAGAACTTGGACAATGGAAAAATACTGAAAATTGGATATTAAGTAGACATTTTCACACATTGATGGAAGAAAATCCTTCGTTTAAGTCTTTAAGAATTGTATCTCAAATACCTGTGCAGAATTTCATGAAGATTGGTTGAGTAGTTGTCGAGAAATCTTGCCAACCGTCTTAAGAAATACGAGTGAACACTTTTGAAGACGGCGCACTCTGCCTAGCTAGTCTCGAGCGCCAAGTTCTCCAGGCTGTATCTCCGACACAGGTACTCGGATCAACTTAAAAATTTAAGATACTATTCTAGAGATGTTGTAGTATTTAATAAGACAAACAATCGATCGGTTCCATTATACAATCGGTTCCATTATACATATTATACAAAAGCTGCTAAAATTTCTTCTTCATGGTTTAGTAATTATTTTTCCAGCTGAAATGTCTTCGAATAAAACACTGTGTGTGCCACTCACTATTTCGAAGCTCGCGGAAACCACTCTTTTCACCACACTCGTTCAGACAGACACACACACATCCACACAAAGGTTCCACCTGTATTTGCTATCGGAGCGATTTGGCATCGCCACAAACGGTGAATTCCCTTTGCATATGCCACATCTAACGTTCGTTCCCGAACACACGCGCGTTCACACATATGCCACTGCCTGTCTTTGTCCATTCTCGCCAGCCAGGCCACTGTGCCGCGTTGCGACTTTGGTTTTTGCTTTTGTCCCATCCTTCGTGTTGCCATTCATGTTGGCATGACTTACTTTGCTCAAGGGATGCTGCCGACGACCGCTTGGCGTGCAAATTCACGCCAAATTGGCTCTTAGCCCAGCCCAGCGCAGCCCGAATCTGTGGAGTCCGATCGAAGTGCTTAGACCGTTGTCCGCTTGTCCACACTTCACAGTTAGGTTTATCTGCGGAGTTACCTGTTTCCTGTGTCACTTTTAGCAGCGTTCGGGGTCCGCTATGCATTTTAACTCCAGGTAATGGCTTCGATTGCCAGACACACGACTGCAAGCACACACACACATGCGGTGCCTCGGTGGCTCGGTGCCTGGGTGTATGCATGTGAATTTATGCACCGTTATGGACATGTGGTATGCAACGGTGGGGGCTGCTAAGTAATTAAAGTTGCCCAACAATGATTTTTCGAGACAATTTCGGAACTTTAATGTTTTACAACATAATTTAGGAGCCAGTGAAATGCAGATCAACTGATATCACTGAGTTCAGTCGAATGCTCGATACGGTCGGTTGTGGCACAGCTACGTGCAGCAGGATTTGTTCAAAACTTAAATTTTTAACCCAAAACTAAGCACCGTTAAGCGTGTGAATTACTCGGCGTCGCACACACAATATGACCCGCCGACACCCTGTACGCATGGAGGCAAATGTTGCAATATAGTTTTCGCCAAACTTCTCCCTCCATTCCTTTCGGCTGCGAGCCGTCGGGTGGGGTCCAGCTCGGGCTCAAATGACTCACAATTTGCGAATGTTATTTGCAATATCACTGGATTTTAATGCGGCATGTTGTTGTCTGTGTTCATATTACTGCCGTTGTTTTTAATTGACGTCAGCAGCTGTGTCACAATCAACGCTAATCACTGTAATTATTGTTTACCGCGTGACACTCGTTTAATTAATTCCAAGTTACGGATCCATCCGACTCGGCCATCGGCCATCGTGGGTGTGTCGTCGCGTTCCCTGCTGTTGTTGCTGTAGTTGTGTGGTTGTGTAAAACTATAGCAACAGCAGCGACCGCAAAGGCAACCAAAACAAAAACAAAAGAGCGGAGGTGTCCGCTAACTTTTCGCCGTAACGGTAAATGGAACGAGAACGGTATTTAATTTTATTACCTGGACATTGGGAATCGAAACTACGGAGCAGCAGCAGTCAATGAATTTTAATTCGGTTTATTCGAAATTTAGAAGCCTCGGTGGACCCTATTGGGCACAATTACCGATCACGCGGGGCGCAAGCGAAATTAGCGAGTCAGTGGGAGAATTGATTACAGCGCGAAATTGGCACTGCGTTTAACCGCCTATTATGGTGTGCAGCGATTGCTGGTGGGCTGTGAAGGAAGCATTACTTGTATTTTGGCAGTGCCAGGTAGACACCGTTGAAGTGTGTAGACAAGGCGCTTCTAAACGCTCAATTAATGAACGCTGACACATTTGCAGATTCTGCGTAGCTAAGGAGCCGTTTTTAGCAAGGTCGGTTTATCTCCAAAAGCTAAAATAATTGTAATATGAAAGTCGAACCAAATAAGCAAGAGAATTGGATATAGTTATGAAACCTAACCTCACACAATTTGGAAAAGTACAGAAGGGTTTTTAATAGCCCTTAAGCTCAGTTTCGAATTTCAAGTTCGCTAAAAACCGCGAACACTTGCGCCCGAATTTCTCCCGAATTCAGCAAAAGATCCGGCTTCTTGATATAAGCTCAAGTGAAAAAAGGAATTGAATTGAAGGTTATACTTCGCAACTGTTAGGTTAATCCATTTTTCGATAGCTTATTGGCATTTTGAATGTAATTTCGTAACCGCGATCATCATAGAAAACCTTATCTATATTCACAAAAAACTGGGGCAATCGATTTTCAAGTAAATTTTTCACCAGAAAAATTCGTCATAGATAGGAATAGGTAAGAGTTCATACTAACCGCTGACCCACGTAGAGGTACCTTTTTCAATTGCCTTTTTCGACAGATCACGCGTTAGTCGTGTCAAGTTGTCATGTCATTTTAATACCGTTTAGCATTTAATCGTGGAAAGATTTTCGCCTGAACACCTTCATAAGTCGCTCAACTTTATTACTACAATTCACATTCTGTAATTGTATGTTTGCATTCTCCGCTGGATTTCAGGTAGATTGTGTCTACACAGATTTCTCTAAGGCCTTTGATAAAGCTTCACACAATATTCTAATTAAAAAATTATTATCTTTAGGGTTTCACTCGGTCTTCTTGCAGTGGATTAAATCATATTTACACAATAGACGATGCGTTGTCAGTGTCGATGGAGTGTCATCTGATTCATTCATTGCGTCATCGGGAGTGCCCCAAGGAAGCGTTTTGGGTCCACTTCTCTTTGTGTTGTTTATCAATGACATCTCCTGTTGCTTCTCTTTCGCTAACTTCCTGTTATATGCAGATGACTTAAAAATTTTTGCAACAATCAAAAACCCACAAGATGTACTCAATCTTCAGTGTGATATTGATACTTTTTATGATTGGTGCACGAAATCGAAGCTTCTTCTGAATCTAGATAAATGCTCTCAGATCTCTTATGGTAGGGGACGTAGCATCATATCTTCAAGTTACAATATTTCTAATTACGTCCTAAAATGTGTTACTGAAATCAAAGATCTTGGGGTAACCTTTGACAACAGATTTTCTTTCAGTAATCACATCAACTACATCACTTCTAAATCATTCTCTGTGCTCGGCATTGTCCGTCGAAATGCTTTAAATTTTTCCGACCCCTACACGTTAAAATTACTGTATACTTGTTTTGTTCGGTCCATTTTGGAGTACGCAGTGTTCATTTGGAGACCATATTGCATTTCGTCAATTAATAGGATCGAGCGTGTTCAAAAGATTTTTCTTAAATTTACTCTCCGCTCCTTAAAGTTCGTTGACCCATTACCATCGTATACATCTCGCTTATTACTTCTACTGCTTAAATTGCTGGAAAATCGACGGTCCATTCTCAGCCTCTCATTTGTTTACAATATAATTAATGGAGATATTGACTGTCCCTATTTACTAGGGAAAATTAACTTCAATACTCCTCAGCGTTGTCTCAGATATGTTTCTCCATTTTATTACAAAAAGGAAAGTACTAATTTTGCTGGATATGCTCCTCTCAAGCGTGCTATGCGGGAGTTTAATTCGATTTCCGAGAAAGTTCTTCTAGGTTTTTCTCACTCTAGGGTATCCTTCATTAATACCCTCAATTCTGTTTTTTAGTTTAAGTTATCTATTCATGTTATTGTAATTTAATTATTCATACATATTGTATTTCTAATTTGCATCCTAGTTTTCATTAGTCTGTAAGAATTAATGTTCATAGACTTAACTATAAATAAATAAATAATCGGCCTAGCCAAATTTTGTTCAGCGTTGAGACCTTTTTCTGGCTCAATGGGTCTGTAAACTAGGAAAATTGATTTGTAGGCCGGTGGTTGGTCCATATTCTTCAAAAATGATCCCAGTGAGAACGTAACTGTCAATGGCGACCGTTATCGCGCCATAGTAACCGACTAGTTGATGCCAGAAAGTGAAGCTCGTGATCTCGGTGACATTTGGTGTCAACAAGGACAGTCTCGCTTCGATTCAGGTCTTGGAGCAAAACATCGCGCGTGTCATTCGCCAGTTACCAGACGAAATATTCGAACGGTCATCGAAAATTGAGCTCAACGGTTGGACCATGTGAGACATAGGCGCGGCCATCATTTGAACGAGAAGATTTTCAGAAAATAAATGCCAAAGAATGTTCTTTCGTATAATAATAAATTTGAAGTTTCTGTTTTTTTTCTAGGTAGGGAATCTGGAAATGGATCCCACTTTATAAGGTGGATATATAAAAACATCCCAAAGCTAGTTATTTTAGTGCAATTGCTTAATTCAGATCCTGCTCCCATTGTTGACAGTACAGCTCCGAGTTAAAAATTTCGCCGTAGGGTAAGACATAGTAGATAATTAACAGTCATTTCCACCAAAGACATATCAAATAATTTTTGGCAGTCAACCCAGGGTTTGTCGCTCTTTGCTCGGCTCACCTCATTACGAGAAACGATCCGCTCTAGAAATGAATCGATTTTGTTGCGATTTAGCATCCATAACATAACAGAGTGACATTTACTTAAAAGAGCAGTTTCGTAGTTTAAAACTAAAATATATTCCAGCTCTGATCTGCTATTTCGTTCAATAATATCTTCGTGATTCATGTAATCGCGTGAGTGTGTGTGAGTTTTTCTTTTCTTTCAGCGATTTCCACTAAGAGTGCCATACCCACGAGAGGTCGACAAGGTTTCCATTTGTTGGCACCAACGATGCAGTGAATATTAAAGACGGCTTACAAGGAAAAGTCGTATTTATCCCTGAAAATGCAACTCGGCATTTTATTCCATGCGCTGAACATTAATTTTCGTTCGTATGCAGAAAATGAAATGTTGCCACACAAGTGTCTCCACGCGCAAAAAACCTATATTTCTACCACACACACACGCACACACATGCATTTTCATACAGTTATAAGAGATGGTGCCGCAGCGTCAGCCACCCAGTGTCGTATTGGAATGCACAAAGTGGCAATCGTCGCCATGAGCACCGGCGCACACACGCACGCACGCACACATACCGTTAGTGCGACCATAAACAAAGTGGTTAGATTGGCGGCGCGGTGCAGGTGCTTGTGTGCGGCAAATGAAAAGTGTGTCAAGTGCCGCCAAACAAAAGTCAGCGGTTTCAGAAAGACTCACAACGTTTGACAATTCACCGTTGCTTTGCCGAAGGGGCGGAGAGCTGAAAGCACCGAAACGGGAAGTGCTGAGGCGCGTGCACACAAGTGTGTCATTCTATGTTTCTTTTTGTGCTTTTATTTTTATTTGCACGCCGCTGCATTCGCCGGCTTCATAAAGCGGAATCCAACAACACTCAACACGGCTGATGCCTCGCTCACTATCTGCTTGTCAGGCTTTCAACTGAGTTGCTTACGCCGCCGTGCGAGTGGTTAAATTCTTTGTCTGCAACACCATCCACAACACCGTGCAACGCACGCACACTGCGGGTAACGGTGGTGCGGCCTAGAATGCCGTCGTCAGCTGAAAGGTGAAGCACAAATGTTGCAGCGTTAAATTCTCATAATTCCTTCTTTCCCATATTCATTAGACGGTTTTTGGTTTTATGGACTAACCTGCTGAGCTGGTACCGTTGACTTTCTAAAAAAAATAAGAGCAAACATTGCGAATGTGAAACCGAAAAAGTCTATGCCGCACACACATGGCGATTGCGGAGCTCAGGTGCAACTTCCTTGGCTTATTTGGCTTTGAAATGAATTCCATTTGGCATTTTTTTTCATAAACGTTTTGGTATTAAAACCACTACGGAGTCTTGAGAGTTAAATAAAACCCCAGCCACTTCGCGGGAGGCGCGAAGAAGCCGCTCCACCTTCATGTGCTCTCTCAAACTTTAAAGCATAAAGTAGTGTTCGCTCATTAACGGTATACAAAAGGTTAACATGTGTCCCACGTGGCATATTAAAAAGCCTGACAATGAATAAGTAGTGTCAACGCCACCTTTAGCACCGCTTGTAGTCTGCTCATGCGCACATCCACAGCCACACACAGCCGGGCGTGTGTTAGGCATTTGCAGTTTGCCGTAACAAATTTGGCGCCCCAAGCCCTACCGCCGCCCTTTCGCACTCGCGCTTGCCGCTTTAATGTACAAGCGGATGTCCGCGAATTTTATGTGCAAACTGCACATAGGGTGCACTCGGTATGTATGCATATGTGTATGTAGATGGCGCACAGGTTCAACTTCCGCTTGCAAGTTCTTCCTAAATATCCTCGTGGGGGAGACCAAGCGGGGAATTTGAATTGGACTTACTATAAGGTGTGAAGATATCATTTCTAAACGAGCTTTGTTGTGCGGCTTTTTTGTGGTTAAGCAGTGAATAGGGGATTTTTGAAGAAAATATACAATATTAATCATATCAGTTCAACACAAAGTACGCCTTCTTCAGTGTAAATTCAATTTAAAGTAGATTAAAAAAAATTAAAAATTTATATATGAGCGTCCATTTCTGTGCGCAAAAGTAACCGTAAATTCTTTTGAATGAACTAGTTCAATGAATCAAGGCTATTTTTCGTACTGACGGTGGGGCGTATACGCAACCTTCAGTACGCCATCTAATTCGCATGTGCCTCTACAGCCCTCCTTGGTACTTTATGAAAAATTCTCAAAACCTATTTTCTTCTCACATTTGCTTAATCAATAATTATAACTAAATTATAGACTTTATAAGTGCCACATAAGTACTTGCAACACAAGTTGCTAGCGAAAGGCAGGCAAAGTTATTAATTATTTACAATGTGTGCGGAGGCCGCGCTTTGCATTTAAATAATTTCCAGTTGTGTACATAAATTTGAGGCACGACGCATACAAGCCCTGCTAATTGAGCAAGCATACATACATGTTTATGTACATACATACACACACAGGCACAACTTTTTGTATTGCTATATTAGCTTCATAACCCCAGTGCAAACGACAATGTAATGCAATATAAGTTATGGTGTCTCTGTTGCCGCCAGCCGCCACTTGAATGTCCACTGCTCTGCCAATGTTTACGCTCAAAGTTTTTCACACATTTCAGATGGAAAATGTTTAATTTCCCAAAAGAGCAGCGTTGGAAAAAACTTTGCCCATTTCGGTGCACTATCGGCGGCGTCCCTGCCCGCACATGTCTTGCGTTGAAAGACACCGTCGCCGATGTCACAAATGAAGAAGATGAAATTGAGCGAAGGCAAACTTGTTGTAGCCAGCAACTACGCCCTCACACACACACAAGCGCTTTGCCGCCACTTCGCTGCGGAAAAAGTGAAAGAATGCATATGTTGCACGCAAGCATCAAGCACAATTACATATACATATGTATGTGCATATGTGTGTTCTTTTGCACCTGCCATATTATGTTGCAGATATACATATGTCGGTTTCTTGTAAAGAATTCAGCTAGAAGAAGCCACGATTTCTTTTTAGAATGTCAATTTGCACTTTCTCTTCATTTTTGTCTTCAAAATAGTGTAAGGCTTTAAGCAGTGTAGAGCCCAGGGCCCTCAACTGAGATCTAGAATTATTGCAATAAATTGTCCTGAAAGACAACTCATTTGGCATTACTACCGATTTTGAAAGAGGGTGGACAGGCAGTAATATGCCGACCAATATCCCCAGCAATCGATCACTGGCGTACTTCAAATAAGGCGGATCACTGACACAGCCCTCTGTTCTCCAAATGATGAAGTCTCTAGAGCCGGTTTGTTTGCTTGTTAGTGAAATGCCTGATTTAAGTTGAATAATTAATCAATGACGAAAGAGCAGACGTTCCAAGAAGAAGTTCCAATTACCCTCCTGAAGAACCACAAAGCGGCAGGGGCCGATGGACAGATGGCCGATGGCTGATGGCTGAGCTAGTCAAACACGGCGGCGAAGAAGTGATAATGAGCATATATCAGGAGATGCCTTTGTGCTGCGATGTCTAAATTTGGTATCCCCGCAAAACTAATTCGGCTTTATCAACTGACGTTGGGCAATATCAAAAACTCTGCCATCATCGGAAAGGACCTCTCTGAGCTGTTTGACACCAAACGAGGTTTCAGATAAGGCGGCTCCCTTCCGTGCGACTTCTTCAATCTACTGCTGGAGAAAATAATTTGAGCTGCAGAACTTAATCAATCAAGTACAATTTCAGAATTGAGTAGGCAATTGAGACGAACAAAAACCAAACTCTATAAGTCACTCATTATTCCCGTCCTGCTACATGGTGCAGAGGCATGGATGATGACAACATCCGATGAGTCGACGGCTACGCTAGCTAGGTTATGTCGTCCGAATGGACGAAAACACTCCAGCTTTGAAATTATTTGTCGCAGTACCCGCCGGAAGAAGCACAGGAAGAGAAAGACCTCCACTCCGTTGGAAGGATCTGGCTTCGCTTGGAATCTCCAATTGGCACCACCTTGCGAAAAGAAGAAACGGCAGGCGCGTTGTTGTTAACTCGGCTATAGCCGCGTAAGCGATGTCTATGTCTACAGTAAAGAAGAAGATAGATAAAATTTAGCGTCGCATGAAAAGGCTGACTAGCATCTGCCATTTGTAGGATTTTCAGCGAAATGATGTGTGTATCAAAATAAAAGCCACAGCTTAATTAATTATTATGTGCCCTTCGAAAACGAAACACGATATCAAGAGAAATGTGGCAAGCAGATGTTTAGCATTCATTGGGAAATAAGTCAAAAGTGGCAACGTATTTCTAAACTCATGCTGGTCTACAAAACACTCATTTGGCATAAGCTCTTTAGAGACCAGCAAACCAAATTTCCACGGACTCTTTTAGGGCAGTGACAGAGGGCGGATGTTACAGGCGAGTGCATTGAAAGCAGTACTGGCGTGATTCCCAGGGCTCTAAGTCATTGAAATAAAAAAAAAAATTATTCGAAATCGAAGGAATTTTCTCTGCTTGAAATCGATTAGTGAATTTCAGAATTTATCGACAAGTTTTTTACGTAACACATGGCCTCAAGAGCTTTGCCCTACAGATAGAAAATCTCAAAATTGAAACATTTTAGTAACTTTATCGAAAAATATGCCATAAGCGCTGCTAAGATGTTTCGCATCTCTTCAAGTTCGCTGCTTGTTGGGTTAAGACCGAAACTGTTGTTCTCAATTGTGTGTCGCATTTTGTGTTTTATTAGTAAATGCGTGTGTGAGCACACATCTGAGGTTTATGGCAACATCTTGTTCAATTTATTATCATTCCTCGGCTGTCTAACTGGTCGGCACATACTCACGATCGCACGCAAAAGCACATCGTGCGTGTATATGTTTGGCTGTGTGTGAGCTGTGCTTGAATACTTCCGAAATTTTGTACCTTAATAGCTTGTGCCTTAGTTTTGGTTGCAGTTTAATGTTAACGGTACTCGGTATTTGAGTGGTTATTGAAAGCGAGACGGAGTACTTTACAACTGAAATCCTTCAAAATGAAGAACAGAATAAGACATCTTCAAAGCGCTTTAAGGCAATTGATCTACTATTTCGTGGAGGGAATTAGTCTTAGCTTATTATTCGGGTTTGATAACGAACATTTTTGGAGAGAAATACTCAACAATGAAGCAGTCCCGTTATTGTTGATATTATTCGAAACTCGACTCAGAAGCTGATAGTTTACAGTTATTCGGGTTTTTGTTTACTACTTGGATAGGCGCAAATGTTCTTAACATCTCCAACAAAGCGCTTGCTCTTAGCCCATCTATGAATGCAGTTCGAGTTGCAGTTGGTGCTGCAGTGGCACGTAGCATTTCTGCTCCATCAGTTACACGCTTTGAATAATTGGGGGAAATTTGCCCAACTTAATGGTTTTAATTCGCAGAAGCCGTTCGACGTGAATGCATGTCTGCATCCATATTGCCACATAACACGGCTCTTTCATACATACATACACATACGCACGCACTTGTTTTGACATATGATATGGTGTTTGTATTTACTATGTGTATTTATGGAAACAGACGTGTTTGTAAATAAAAGTGCGCACGTTTACATATACATACACAAACATATTCACGCTGAAAGGCACATTTGAAACTAAGAGCTACCAAGCTTGTTTGGAGGCTCCTCACAACAGCAGTTGCCATAATGAGTATTCAAAGGGTATTTGAGAGTGATTCCTATGAAGACATATTTCGCTCTGGTCGACCTATCCATGAAACAGTCGTTTGATTAGAAATACGAAAAGACTTTTTTCACAAATAAGTGCCTTCTTTCTGACTTGCAAGTGGATATAAGCCCTTAATGATATATCATGAATTAAGAATCAATTAAGATTTTGTGGCATTGAAAACTGCTCTTCGAACAAGCTTTAAGCGCTTTCAAAGCCCTCCAATTTCGTACTCTACTACAATTACAAGTAAACACATAAACAGTTATTCCGGAGGCCAACATGATCGATTTCTTGTGAATGGCAAATTTGTGGAATTTTGAGCCTTTTCAGCTGCATTACGATGACTTAGTGTAAATGCCCATACAAACGTCATCTTGTTGTGTGTGTGTGTGTGTGTGTGTGTGTGTGTGTGTGAGGCTCCTGAACACTTTGCCGCCCTGGACATTGCAAGCAAATATCAATGCCACATTTTAGGTTTCGGTTTTGCCCCACACACCCACACAAGCGCCTGCACAGTTGGCTGAGGCACGCATGCTTCCAAGCATTGCATGTTGCAGCAGGGAATGGTGCGCCGCAATATTTGGTCCAGCTTAAAGCTGCCTATGCACATCAAAACCATCTTTCTTGCTGCGCCTTTAAAGATTAATTCTCGAAATTTGAAAGATAAATTATGTAAGCAGGCAGCACTGTGTGTGGTTGGAATTCGTTATGTCTCAGCATGAGTTTAATAAAGGGTTGTCCACTTGCAAATTAAGCCGAAAATAAATGCGCACATGTGTGGGTGCGTGGCCTTCCGAAAATTACATTTAACCACCCTAAGGCTAGCGAATTGAAAAGGCCTTTGTAACTGTAAAACGTTGGTGGTCGTTTTTGGCAAAGAAAAAATAATAATATTGGACCACTCTTCATATGCAAAACCCACACACATGCATGTGATGTAATTGCAGAGTTTGCTCGCCATTTTTGCACTCATTCAGGAGCTTGCTTTAATTATTTGCTTTACTTAAGTGAGTGAATTGCAAGAGATCAAGATTTGGCAAGAATTAAACGAGGATGTGTGCTCTACACTTTCACTTTTTCAGATTTATGTTCAGTGATAGTTGAATGTTATGCCGATTAAGAAAGAGGAAGCTCTGATTAGAAAAGTCTTATTTTCTGACAGTTTGAGTATTTTCTCATACGAACTGAGCGATTTTGCTTTTTTTCTTTACTTTCTTCTTCTTATATTACCGAAGTCTGAAACCAAACTATTTTTCTCAGTGTACATAATTTCTTTTATGCCGCTTTAGAGAGCTGCACTTTTTCATATTTGCCCGCCCCCTGCGGAGCTGTAAACGCTTTTGCGGTGTCTAAGGCACAAATAGTTTTCTTTATTTCGGAGCTTTTGGTGAGGACACAAATGAACACATACACAAATGAAAGCTAAATGTGTTCGAGATATTCAATCTTGCTGTTCGTATTATTAAACGCATGTGTGCGTACATTTATGAGTCATGCTTGTTTACTTATGATGGAATTAAGGTCTAGGCACATAGTTTTACAGACCAAAAAGGCGATTTTTGGAAGGAAAAAAGTATGTTTATATATTTTAAGAATACACAGTAAAAATATTAAAGAAAAAATCATTTGTTCTTCGAGTTACACGCGACCACCGACGAGGCTAAAAAAACGTCTTCCACTGCTGTAGTGATCCCGTAATTCTCCGTGGATGGAGAAGAAGATATTATATTTCTGGACGATATTGCTAATGAATATGCGAATTATATAGGGAGTTGGAAAAGTTAATCAACTTGACATACTCTCTCCTACAATTCTCATAATTAATAAACCAGTTATGCCTCGTTGTATAATTCATCCTTCATCTCTCAGTATATTTAAAGAACCAAAATTTCATAATTGAAAATTATTACCAAAATGTGGCGTTAAAAGATTTTGGTCATTTTGGGCCTGCAAAGTTCTATCAAAAAACTGGTAGGTAATACTCGTATTATAGAAAACCGCATAAAGACTTATCAAACAAAATATTGATGGTAGTTGGATAATTTGCAGTTCTGAGAAAAGCTGCTTAAAGATAAACTGATTAAACTGACCGGCTACACTTTAGAAGGCCGTAATTCAAAAAGTATTTAAGATATTAAAAAATATATTAAAATTGTAGTAGTTGTCTTTGTACTTGTGGCTTTGGCTAAAAATGGCTGGAAAAGGAATACTCTCGGAATACTCGTTGCAATCATATATCTCTAAAAGAATGCCACGCCAGCCAGCAATGAAATT
>JBAWJQ010000737.1:0-28046 GCA_037783105.1 Bactrocera zonata | reverse complement strand
TTTTTGAACATGTGCTATGCTTGTTGTTGTTAATTTTGTTATTTTACTAGTAATGCTGTGTGCTTGTAGCAGTGGTGGCATTGCTATTGCAGTTGAGACAAAAGCTACTAAAAATGAAATGAAATAAAGCAAAATAAATCGCACTTCCTGCCGTCTGCCGAGTAAGCTTGTATGCGCATTAGTTGTTGTTGTTATTACCGTTATTGTCTCACACGCAGCTGCAGTAAGCGGTGGCATGTGTTTGCATTAGTGTGTATGTCGGCTGAAATCTTCACTTGCGTACGTGCATTGTGAATTTATTATGTCTGACATTTGTGTTGAAAGGTGAAAAATGTTGCAAGTTCATCAATTTTAACTTAAACTGCTTATGTGCGCAGTTCTACAGACAATTTTGCGAGTGTGTGTGAATGTAAATTTCCATCGGCGCAAGTTGATATTGAGGTGAAGGTGAAAATGAAGTATACTTTTGGGAGCTGTTGATATATTTAGAAGTTTTATATTTGCTTTATTTTAAATGTAGTTGTAGAGTTTAGAAAGAAAGCATACTTTTTGGGGGTTTTCTTAGATTTTATAAATTTGCAAATATTTTGTTTATTATAGATGCCGAACATTGGAAGCCAAAGTGAAAATGAAGTATACTTTTAGGAGCTGTTGATGTGAACAGTTAACCATGGCTTTAAAGTCCAGAATTGAAGCATACTTTCTTAAATTTTTAATTTCCTAATCTTTTATTAAGATGTGGAGGTTCGCTTTTACTCGTACCGAAAACTGAAATAGAGCATACTTTCGGGGGCAGTTGGAATATATTGAAATCTGTGTGTTTTTCAAGTAAAACATGTTATAAAATCTGAAATTAAAGCATATCTTTTGGGGGTTTTCTTATAATTATTTAAATATTATTTTTATTATTGGTGGGGAAGTTGGGCTATAAGTATTTGACGTAATGAAGTCTCTAAACGACTTAACTTAAATATAGTTATAAAATCTAAAACTAAAGCATACTTTCTGGCGGTTTTCTAAATCACATAGTATTTTATGGTGAGTTTTGCTATAATTGGGAATGTGAAAACGAGATATACCTGTAAGCATCTGTTTAAAATCGACATTTGATTAGTTTGCGTGTAGTAATAAAGTCTTAAAACGAAGCATACTTATTGGCGTTTTTCTAAACTTTTTATTTTGCATAGCTTTTAGATTTTTCTTTTAATTCTTTGCAAATACTGTTTTTTTAGCATAGTTCATGAAATTTTACTTTTATTTGAAGCTAACATGAAAATGAGGTATACCTTTGGGCGCTGTAGGTATATATTGAATATACATATGCTTTTCATTCATTCACAAAACGAAAAAAAATCGCTTTTTTTGACTCACCCTAATTTACATATAAATATATTATATAATATTTATATAGTATGTTATATTGCTTTCCTCACTTTCACCACACATATGAGAAAATCATTTATTTCCCCACATATTTATCATTTGCCATTTCTCATACTCTACACTAGCGTTTAAAACTTGCGTCTGTAAGAGCGTTTGCCACAAGACATTTATTTTTATTTACCGCTCTTTCCACTGCTTGTCACGCTGCGACTCAAATCACAAACGAATGCGCTGTAAGGCAGCAACAGCAGTGGTACGAACATTAATATTGCACACAAACACATATTTGCACAAATATCTTTATGTGTGTGTGTCTGGGGTTTGTAAATGTTGGTAAATGTGTCACATACGTCAGCACATGCATCATCATTACCTTTATATTGTAGCGAATTTCCTGCGCCTGTTCGAGCACTACGCTCTACGCTAGGTCGCTGCTTCTTACGAAATTTTGCGCCACTGGCACTTGCCGACGAGCAGGCCAACTCCATATCTTTGCTGCTCACGTTCCACATTTAATTCCACCTCACTTAATGCAGCACAATTGAAAGTGGTAGCTGTTTACCACGTAACCTCTCTCCACTTTACTCGCACATGAGGTGTCTCCACGGCCCCGCGGCACACTTGCTTACGAGCAAAATCACTTTTTTTTTGCCTTTTTATCATTGTCTGTCGCGTATTTGTGCGCGTAATTTGTTCTTGTCTTACGTTTGTAATGATGTCACGTAAATTGAATCCGTAAGTTCGTTATTATATTTCAAAAGATACTCAAGCTTATGCCTGGTAGGTGGAAGATGAGCGGGCGCCACACATGCACTGTGTGTGTGTGTGTGTTGTGGTGCAGAGCGGCGACAACCAACAGTTTGCATTGTTGTAATCATACACTAGATATACATAATATGGCATCGTATATATGTATATGGTTGCATCGCTCTGATTGAGGTAGTCTTTCATGCTCAATTTCCTCTTTGCTCTTTCCATGTTCTCCGCTTTTCACTTTCACGTTTGTCTTCTTGTAATTGAGGTAGAAATGTAAGGACGCCTAGTTCAAAGTGAAAATGTTGTAAAATGAGACACTGAGCGCGTGTGTGAGAGCGGAGCTCAGGAAAAAGTCATTAAAAGTTGTAGAGCGAGTCTTTAAAAGCAATTTAGTGGCTGTGAATATCACAGGCAGGTGCTGACTTTTGAGTCGCTTTCATGGCAATCAATTGGTGGCAACAATCAATGATATTGTTCTAAGAACAGAGTTTTGAGGTGCATATAGTTGATATCTTGGTTCACAATAGAGGCTCTGTGCGCCAGTGGAAGACACTGGAAATCAAATCAAATCCTGACTGCTTAGATTATTTTCTAAATTTTTTAAGAGAGCTTAGCTTGTCGTTCTTGATATAATTTTTGGTTTTTGGAATGAGGTCCGCTATCGAAAATTTGTATATGCATATAAAATTTCCTAGATATCACTTTAGTACGACTTTTTCGGTCTAATTTTTGGGAATTCCGATAATTTCCGGTATTAAAAATGCGTAAATTTAGATGAAAAAAAATGGCGAGTTCGTTGGTCTGGCTTGTCTGGTCTAACTTTTTGGTTTCTCTGATGATTTATGGTGTCGGAAATGTATATATGCATATCAAATTTCCTAGATAGTCCTTCAGTATGACTTTTTCGGTTCAATTTTGTGCAATTTTAATCAGTTATAATGTCGAAAATTCATATATGCAAATAAAATTTAATAAAAAGTTCTTTAGTCTAACCTTTTCGGTCGAATTTTTTAATTTTTATGAAGGATTTCGGTATCGAAAATATATGTTTAGTATGTATATCAAATTAAATAGAGATTGCCTTAGTCAGACCTTCTCGGTAAAATTTTTGGCTTGGAATGAATGTCGGTCTCGAGAAATTATATATGCAGATGAGCATGAGTGGTTGAGTGCAAAAAATATACGTACTATATTATGGAATAAGCTCTACTGAGCAGACAACAACTGAAACAGCAAGCAGAAGCTCAAACTCGCCTTCAAAATTAATAGATAATAGACTAAATTTGAGTTTTATTAGGGTCACATGCAATCCTTTTTTGTTTTAAATATGTATAAGATAGTTTTAAAATTTTTTAAGAAAAAAACCCAACCGATATAATGAAAGAGTATATTTATCTACACATTAAATTATATAGGACCTCTCAATCCTGCTTCTGTATCCAGTTGCTTACGTCCGTGCATCTAAGCTGCTAGTCTGTCGGTTAATCACAAAATCCTGAAAAGAATCTTTGCTCACCGCAAGCAATTAAACTTGTCGCAAATAATTGCATTTACGTAGCAAACTTTGATTCTCGACAACACACGCACACACTCCCCTCTCACCAATATGCGCACAGCTTGACACACTGCACCCTTTGACTGGCTTGTCGCCATCTTTAACGTTTGCTAACTTGACTCGCCGCACTAACAAATGACTGACACTAACAAGTCGGACGATTGATGCAGCAGCAGCCGCAAGTTGAACTGCAGACCGCAAAAAAATAATTGTCATCAACATCATCATCACCAAGACAATGTGAACCAAACGAAAAGCTGTGCGCCATGGCGTATGAGTAACACCAGTTCTGTTTGCTGGCTTGCCCAGTTATTTGTTTGTTTGTATATTTGTTGGTGTGTATTCAAAAATGCACACGACTGCTTTGGCGCAAGTGATAAGACAAGTTTTATGTGCTAAAAACTTTGATGCTTGATGCTTAGAAGTATACTTATATACGGAAAGAGAGTAGAGCTGGAAGATGTCGTAGAGTTGGAAGAAATAACCAACTAGCAGTTGGACGCATTTCTTGGCTTAAACTGGCACTTCAAGTGGATTAAGACTGATGCCAGCCAGGCAGTTCTGAAATATTTTAATACATATATACAACTTCTACCAACTAAAAGCAGTTGAGAGAGCGAGAGAGGCAGCGCAGCTGGGTTATTTATGTACAGGCGAACAGCTGCCATTCAACCGCAAAGCAAGGAGCAATGCAATTGCAAGAATTAAATGGCAAAGCACTTGACTGATGAAGAATGCAGCAGTAATTCCCGACCAATTTCCGTTGTCGGATTAGTGAAAACTTTAAACTGTTGCCCAGGCGGCGTGCACGAACAAACAAGTACGCTAACGTAAAGGCGAAGCAGTTCAAGAAATGGCAGACAGACAGTTACTTGGCTGGGCATAAGTAGAAACTGAAACAGACACAGACAGACACGTGGCTAAGTGCAAGATTATATATAAATAAGTATGAAGCGGGCGAGATCTCCTGCAAGCGTACTCTCTCTACTAACTTTAACGCGCTCTTCCCGCCCAGCAAGAGCAATGAAACGATTAATATTTTGATATCGTCCTCTAGCATAGTTTAAAGGTCACACCCATACATATGCATACACATACATATATATGCACGCTTTGCTTGCGGTTTGCTTGCCCTCAAAGCATAAGCACTACTTCGCTTGACTTTGTTCGAATGTCCTTTTTGTGTTATACAATACTTAAAGTTTTGGCTTTTGGCTTGTGGCTCTAAGTATATATGTGTATATGTTTGAGTGTGTGCGCGTTGCTTGGCAAAGTTACTGCTGCGCTGCGCTCATTTACTTTATTTTATTGCTTGCTGCGGCAAGATTTGTGAAATTTCTTGCATATTTCTTCTTCTTTATTACCGCTTCGTTTTGTCTTTTAGTCCTTTTCGTTTGCATACTTTTGCCAGCTTGTTGGTTATAATTGTTTGACATCGCTGTCAGCGCTTTAAATTGAATTGGTATGCATTGCATGGCTGCAAGTCAAAGTGACAATGGCAATAAACGTGTCAAAGGCTGTGGTAAGTCTGTGTATATGTGCGGGGGGAAGAAGTGTGGAATTTCTATAGTTAGCCCGTAGTCCAAACTTTCTCCACTAAGTATTGATAGGGTGTAAAGATTTTTGTTTTTTTGTTTTTGGTGTGTACAAGTACAACCATTTTAAAAATTATGAAACATTCTAAAACTATCATTTGAAAATTGAAACAAAGTTTTTTGTAAAATTATTTGCAAAATTATATTTGTATAATATGTTAAGAAAGCTGTTAAGATTTGTCAAATTTGTTCAACAAAAACCATATTCTTAAAGAAAAAAGGGTATAAAGTATATGTAAAGCTCTTGAAAAAACAGAAAAGGCCTTGAAAACTTATTTATCCTAAAATTTGTAGTATTTTCTTACGTTAAAATTATTATTGTTTTTTTTTTAATTAATATTTAAGGTATCCCTAACTAAAAAATTTTGGTACGTTTTTTAATTTGAATAATATTGCAGATAGTTTTATTTTTTTTTTATAATTCAGTTTTTATATTATATTAATTTTTTTACTACAATTTTAGTATTAATTTAAATTTCATAATTAATTTTAGGAATTATATATACAATTATAAGTTTAATTTAAATACAATTTTAATTCTTTAATTAATGTTTTAATTAATTTTAATTTAAACTTTAATTTTACATTAATTTCAGTTTTGATTTTAATTTTTTAAATTATTTTTAGATTTAAGGCTAGTTTTATTTTTTTTATTTCAGTTTTTATATTATATTTATTTTTTTATTATAATTATAGGTTTAATTTTAATTTTCTAATTAATTTTAATTTTTTAATTATTTTAATTTTAACTTTAGCTAACATATTATTTTTAATTCTTTAATTAATTTTAATTTATCTTGAATTTTATTATAATTTAAGTTTTAATTTTAATTTTTTATATTAATTTTAATTTTAAGTTTAACTGAATATTATTTTTAATTATTTAATTAATGCTTTAATTTATTTAAAATAAACTTTAATTTTATTTTTACATTACTTGTATTTTAATTTTAGTTTTACTCTAAATTTAAATTTAATTGGATTTTTAATTATAATTTATTTTAATTTACATAATTTAATTTTATTTAGTTTTAATATTAATTAATTTCATTATACCTTGTTTAGTTTTATGTCATTTTAATTGAAGTTTTAACTTCAGTTATAATTTTAATTTAAATTGGGGATTAGTTTGAATTTTAATTCAGGTTTAGATTTTAATTTTACCTTTAATTTTGAATATAAATTCTAATTGCATTTTTTTTAATTTATATTTATATTTATTTTAATTTTAATTATAATTTATTTTTATTAGTTCTACTTAATTTAAATTTTTGTTTTAATTAAAATTTATTGTATTTTAGACCATTCAGTTTTATTTAGTTTTAATTAAAATTTATTTAATTTTACCTTAAATTTAATTTTGAATGTCATTTATTTTGATTTAATGTATTTATTTTAATTTTAATTTAATTTCAGCTTAAATATTAACGCTAATTTAAAACTTAATTTAATTTAATTTATTTTATTTTAATTTTAATTTTAGTATTAGTTTAGCTTTAGTTTTAGGTTTGGTTTCAATTTTAATGATAATTTTAATTTAAATGTTTTTTAATTTTAATTTAAATTATCTAATTTTTTATTATTTTAGTTTTAATTTTTTAAATTACTTAATTAATTAAATTAATTTTTTTAATTAATTAATCACTTTTAGATTTATTGTTTATTATTTAATTAAATAATTTTAATTTTAGTTATAATTTTATTTTTATTTTGACTTTAATTTTAATTTTAATCTTAAATTTAGTTTTATTTTATTATAATTTGTTACATTTACATTCTTTTTTATTTTATTTTATTATAACTACCCTTACATATATATGTATAGTATGTATGTTCACACATTTATAGTATATAACATATGCGTATAATTATATTCCAACTTACCGCTTCGACTTTCACTTTCAGCTGGCTTGAGCTGTAAAGCACGGTTCATCTGCAATAAAGAAGATAAGGAAAATAAATTAGAAATCTAATTTTGATAAAATTCATAGAAATTCTTTGTGAGACACTTTTGGTTAACCACAGCAATGCAGCCACCAAAGGGCTTAAATTGAATACAAATAGTAAAATCATTTGTAGAATCTTTCACTTGGAAGCCTCAAAGCGTATATAAATAAATTTATTACATATATTTAATTAGTTTAAAAGAAAATTTAATTCTATTAAAATATTGCATGAGTGTGTATGTGTACTTTCATCTATAACTGCCATATGCTGAAAGTACACCAGCCGTGCCAACATTAATTTTATTACCATCACTCAAATGACTAGTCTTTGTTTCGTTCGAACCACTGACTGACGTTGCAATCAAGCGCAAAAGCCTTAACAAATCACCGGTGAAGTCAAAACGTAGTGAAATAAGAGGAAAATTAAGTAAAAAGAAATAAAAATAAACAAGACTCTACAACAAGACTCTACAACAACTGCCGCAAAGCAATTGAAATGGGTTAGCAAACGGTCAAGTGCAATAAAAGCAAGAAACAGCAAAAAAGCAGGTCTTTCTAACTAACGGGCAGGTGATGAGCCTTTTGGGTGGACGCAGCGCACCAAAGTCATTGGATCAAGTGGATCAATGCTGTGGTTTAAAAAATGAGGATTGCAAAGGATATTTGCCGTTATGTACAACAGTTAAATAGATAACAGTAAGTGTTTCGTGGCACCGGCTGTTGGAGAAATAAGCAAATAAGGCGCTTAGTGTTGGTTGGAGGTCAAGCAGGCGCGCACCAGTGCCTCAAAATGCTTGAGAGAGTTGTTGCATTTGTTGCTGCAATACCATTTACCGATTGTTTTGCTTTTTTACACTACTACTTTCGTTATTTTTCCGCTTTCTGCACTTATCCTTCAAGTAAGTAATTCACCAGCATGCTTAATGTTCTTGGCTTGTTTGTTGTTTTTGTTGTTGTTGAGTATTGAATTGGTTTTGTAGAGAATATTTCCGAGCATATATATACATATATGTATAAACAGTAGAAATATATATATGTATACTGTGGGTGAATCGGTATTTTGCTGTTGGTTGACCTCGTCGGCTGATTTGGTCATTGAATTGTGCATTCCTTGTTGCTGTTGTTGTTGGCTACGGCATTTAAGTGGTGATTTAGTTGAATAATTTATTAAAGGACGATTGGCAGGTGATTACGATTTACCACTTTGAGCGCACAGTGCCACAATGAAACGGTAGTTACTTCTACATATATATATTAAGGGGTTTTTGTTGTTCTGTTGTGCTTGTTCCATTGGTCTGTGGCACAGAAACAAAGGATTTGTTAGACAGACAATTTTCACGCTAACAGATTGGTTAGTCACAAGCCATTGACGTAAGCGCTTGCTGCGCAAACATCTTGATGGCAGGTTGTACAATTTGATTGCATAAATTTAGGCGCTCAACATTGGTTGCCGTACGATTACAGTGAGTGGATTAAAAAATAATTATTCTATTTTCTTTTCGGTTGCAGTGCATAAATAATTGAACTGAGGTAGTTTTTTTGGGATAAGTGAAGGCAGAAAAGAAAATGAGGATTAATTTGTTTGAATATATTTGAATAAAATGCCAAGCGAATTCCGGAACAGAGAACTCTTATTGGATTTTCGGTCTATCATTTTGCGCTAGGAAATTGGAAAAAAAAACTCTACATTTATTTCGTTTAGCTTCATCTAAACCAAAAAACTGAGCAACACAAAAAATATATTACATTTTGGAATTACATTCAATTATATAAAGGATTCTTGTTTTATTTTCTGTCTGTCAGTCAGTCAATCAGTCTCATTATGTGCCATGAAATTGAAAAATCATTAAAATTACTTAGTGCAGCTTAATCTAAGCCTAAAAACTGAGCAATGCCTAAAAGCATACTACATTTTTTATCCGTTTGTGTCTATTATCATGAGATAGCGAACAAATATCTGTAAAAAATCTAACTTTAAAGTTTGCAATTTTATCAAATTCAAAACTCTCTCTCTTTCGCTGATACTTTCTTATATCAAATGACCGAAATTTGACTCGAGTGTTCACCAGATCTCACTTAATGGCTGATGATAAATCTTGTGAAGCATAAAGAAAAGTAAGTCCACAAAGGGGCACTCATTTATGACCTCAAAATAGTACCGTCATGAACTATATTTACTAACCATAGCGAGTAAACGAAACTAACCGGCGAATTTGCTCAATATACCAACTACACACTTGACTATTAACCAAAACCCTACCTACATAACCGAAAAGCCAACGTTTCGAGTATAAGCAAAGGCTAAATGCGAATTTTTGGTTAAACATTTGGTTTTAATTTTGCGGCATCATCATCATCATCGTCAACAATGTAGTTGATGGACAAAGTGTTGGTGACAGAGCCAACACGAGCAAAGACTGCGCTATCGGTAAGCTTTTTCAAGCTTATGGTGCTTGGGTAAATTTAAAAGCATTTAAGGGGTATGAAGGTGGCATAAGCGACGGCAAAATAGTCAACAAAGCCGATGACAGCAACAATAAGAACAACAGCATGTATAGTATACCAAAAATTACTACACCGTTGTGTTGTTTTTGTTCGCACACAGTCGTCGCTGTTGTCGGTACCGACCACGCGCTTGTACAGCACTCAACAAGGATTCAGTTCATCGACCACTTAATTTATCCAGCTGAGCTTTGAGCCACGGCTCATTTATGCGTAGTTGAAACAAGTGAATTGCGACAGCAATGCAACGAAGCGGAAGTGCTGGTGGGTGGAGAGGAAAGTGTTGTGAAACGTACGCGTGGGAAAGAGTTACAGACTAAAGGCTGGCGAAAGAGTTGAAATTTTGTTTAGTTGTGGGTAAGAAGCGGTGAAAATATGAAGAGCATGCTTAAACACTTTTGTTTTCGCTTAAATACTGGTCTTTATGACAGTCAACTGCACTGAAATTTACCAAAAAGTGCGGCAGAAGTTTGAGGTAGCATGCGTTTAAACCAATTCCTGCAATGTACTTTTCAATGCATAACTACTTTTAGGCGTTAGTGCCTTGGTTTACAATTTTCTGTTACGATTTTCTATTAAATTTTCATTTAACACAGCATTGCACTAGCCGTGGCCTGCATGCTACGCGGCAAAAGCAATTTGTAAGCATAGCATAATTTTAGGCGCACTACAACCAGCATGGTCGACCTTCGTGCCGCGCTGCCTATTCATTATGCATTAATGTAAATACAGCAAATGTTTTGCAATCATTAACATAATTGAATTACAAATAAGTGCGCTGTGTGTTAGCGCACGAACAGACACATATACATAGAGAATACACATATTCATACCTACATTTGCTAAAATCTGTTAGCATTTGTATATGCAGACAAAACACATTTGTATAGAAAATCACAAATTTACCAAACTCACTCCCAGCGCGCTGTTTTGCATTTACATGCAGCAGCATTTTAGGCGCAAGTACGCGCGCATACATTTATACGCTCATAGATTGGTGCACTTACAAGCTCACACCGTTGGCGCTTTGAATTTGTAATTCCTAATGGTTGGCTTGTGCAAATTTCACTACAAGCTTTTTTAATTACCGTTACGTAGCGGCATTTGCTGTGGTGCAGCTGGGTGGTGCATAGCGAAAAAAACTGACTAATGGACTTAAATTTGCTGGAGTACGTACGCATAATAAACGTGTTGCTTGAGTGCTTTTTTGTAGCCGATTTCCAGGCGTGAGTGTAGTGGTGTGTAGCAATTGTAGGAAGAGAGCAAATTTAAACGCGGTGTGAGAGTCTGGCAACAGACTAATTGTAAATAGCGAATTTTCCAAGTGAATTTGTTTTACTGCGCTTATTTATGTCTGCATTTATCTATTGCAACAAGCCTGCATGTATTATAGCGGTGGGTATTATGTGTGTGGGTAGACGGTGAATGATACATTTGAAAATACTTTGCATATTGCGCTCAATTGGGGCTTACAATTAGTGTATTGATGCCGAAGTAATTGAGTGCGTATATTTTTTCCTTTTCATGAATTGTGCATGCTTTAGAATGAAGTTGAAATCAGTAATTATAGTTACTAGTTTAATTAGCAGCCTAAATGTATACTTTGCTTTACAAAAGTGCTTTATTTGGAATGCTGAATATTTTCTCAATTTAAGTAAAGTATTTTCATAGAGCAGTTTGAAAACAGAAGAGAAGCAGGTTAAAAAATAATTAATAATAAATCAAGAAATAGCTCAGCCTAATTGAATAAATGAGTCTAACTGTATGCTTTCTTTTTTGTTATCATAATTTCTAGTAAAATTTCAATTAAACTCAAGCATTTAAGTCTGCCAAAACGCCTCACTTTATTTACCTTATTGCTCTGATAACCACCTTAAGCTTAATTTAGTGTCAATTAATCAGCATTAGCGTTGCATAATTTTAAGCGCGCAAATATCTTAACGATATTATATATATAGATGTTTGAATACCATATTAATTAGCCTTGTCAGTCATTTAATTTCGATGAAGTGAAACACTAATAATCGAAATTAGGCTGTCAATAATAGAGTTTATTAAACGTAAAGCGCTAAACAAGTGTCTGGTGACAAAGCGGTATACAATATTATACACCCAGCTGGTCAATATTTAATAATCGCTGTGTCAATGGCGCTGTACGCATAATTGAAGAGATGTATAAATATTAAGCACTGATAATCCTTTTGATGTGTAAACAAATTTTGCAAGTGGCTGTTTGGTTCCAAATGAAACTGGAGTAGGAGTAAGAGTAGTGGCGCTGAAAAGTAGGCTATAAGACGGAAATTTTAAAGTTACTGATGCCGAATTTTTTTCCAGGTACTGGAAAATTTGAGAGAAACTTTCTAAAAAAATTTTTTAAAAAGCTTAAAAATATGTTAAAAAAAATAATTTTAAAAGCGAAATTTTGGAAAAAAATATTTAAACAAAAATTTTTTAAATAAAAAAAAAAAATAAAAAAATTAAAAACAAAACCATTCAAAAAAATATTGAAAAAACTTTTGAAAAGAGAACATTTGGAAAAAAATTTAAATTGTTTTTTAAATTTTAACAGAAAATTAATATTACACTTTTCGAATTCTGGAAAATTTTGAAAATACACTTTCAAAAAAATTTAAAAAAAATTTAAAAAATCGGGTTTTAAACAAATATTTAAAAAAAAATTCAAATTTACTTCCCAAAAAAATTAAAAAAAGTAACAAAAACATATTGAAAAAATTTTAGAAAAAGAGTATTTGAAAAAAAAGATTGAAAATGTGTTTATGAACACGTTTCTCAAACTTGGCGTAAAAAATATTCACTTCTTCCATAAATATATTTTTAGCAAAATTAAGAAACGGTTTCAAAAATAAGAATTTAATTCTTTTTCAATATTTTTTTTATAATTTTTAAATTTTTTCAATTCTGTCAATTTAAATTTGTGAGTTGTAAAAATTTGCTGTAAGCAAATAATTTCTGTTTTAATAAATATATTTTTACAGCAAATTTAAGAAACTTTTCATATGAAAGAATTCAATATTATTTTTGTTTTAAATTTTTTTTTTAATTTTTTGAAATTTTTTTTCCAAATTCTTAAATTTCACTTTATTGTGAGCGTGAAAATATGAAATACATATATGCACTGTCGCTGAAACATTTAAAGTGGTCCACAAGTTCAAAAGTGAACGCCCTTGGGGGCACACAAATTGACTGCAGCAAAAGCAGTCCGTCTCCAGCTGCGCAAAACTACTCCACAGCAGCTAGTCAGTGCACTGACTCTGCGTTTTTAGCCAGCAAAATGAAGAGACTTCCGTTGCAACCCTGTGCAGCAGTGCACTTCATCACAGCATATTGACGCTGATTTGGAATTTATTTGCCAGATATTGTATAGTAACGATCCTTTATATATATACGCACTATAAAGGCTACAAAAAACTAGGCGAAAAAAGTATTTCTAGTATTTTGTAAGTAAACAGCAGAAGAAGAAGTAGTTGAGAAGTTTGAAAACGAAAAAAGGCGGAGAGAAAACTAAAATTAAATACTAACAACTCTGGCAACTGACCAGCCAGTAGGTAGACTAAGCTAAACTACAACGTAAAGTGAGCTGAACGCAGTCAGGCAGACAGCTGCTTAGTCACCAGTGAAGAAGCAAGAAACAATCGAGTGCATATACATATGTGTATATATGTGCAGGAGTATATTGCTGTAGTAGAAAAAAATTAGGAACTTTATTTGTAGTTCTAGCCAGTATAATGTAAGCAAAAACAAGCTGGGTGATTGTGAAAACAAAAGCATCAGTCTATTTTATATATTTAAGAAGTCTTTCAGACCACAAAATCAAACATAGAATATAAAATAAAATTGACTAAACATGCAAAAAAAAGTAGGCAATAGAAACTATTGTAGAAAAATACTTCTTGTACACAGTCATATCTTAAGTCAACCAATGCAATAAAAAAGAGCTATGCAAAAGTCATCATCTAGCTTTAAGACAGATTATTAAAATATTTACTACATACATATAGAAGCTTAAAGCCTTTTCAAACAAAAGAGTTAAAATTATCATTCAAAACAAGCTGCTGTTGCAAAAAAAAAAAAAAATTAATATTGAACCGGTGGAACACTGTGCCATTGGAAATGAAGAAATGTCTTTCCAGCAAATCGCTGCAGGAAATCGACTCTCATATGTTTAAGGTGGAAGAAATATATCAAACATTTAGTTATGATGAAAGAAAAATCAAATATAATTATGTAGGGACCAATAGACTTGGCCATACAATGACATTAAAGGTTTTAGTTTGTTCAGTTACTATATTCGTTCTGCAAAAGTGCAGAGAAAGATGTTTGGTAGACCACCTTATAAATACTTTTTCGTATTGAGTAATATCCAAGGAGATGCGATTGAAAAATCATAAGATTTCGCATAATTAACATAGCATAATAGCATAGTTTCAGGTGCAAGGTGAAAATTTTTTAGAACACACTAAATCGTTTCAGCATACGAGTATATTTTAAATGTATGAATAAATAATATCTTTCGGCTGAAAGTTGGTAAGCTATTTTCTGGAGGTTTAATGACAATAATTATAAGTCACAATATATAATTTTCCAAATATAATAAATTATGAGCCACAGCAAATATGACATGAATGTATTGCCTTTTCTCCGAAATGCGCTAATTACTATCTCACTCTAATTATATTCGCTCTAATGTCATATAGGAACATATCTGCTCAGAAATCCAGCACAGATCCAACTTATTGGCAGCCTTCAGCGGCACATAACTTTGCGCTGCCTACAGCACACACTCCTTACCCTCAGAGGCAGCCGTAAAGATCTAAGCAGCGCTCTTGCATGGTTGCCACAGCAGCCGCAAAAACGCTTTGAGCCTTCAGTTGCTTGGCTTTGTGTTGCATGGCTTGTGGCAGTAGCGTAATATGATGCCTTACAAGGGCGCCGTCGCACACATAACACAGCAGGCAGAGAGAGAACGAGAAGAGGCACAAAAAAATAAAGAAACTAATTAGAAATTTTAATGAAATTCTAATGAAAGCAAAATGAAATGTTATGCCCACACACCTAAAGCAAGCAGAAAATATTGAGTAAATGGTGTGGGTAAGCAGCATTGTGGTAGCAGAAGCGCTGACTATAATGTGTATCGGTGGTGGGGTTGTTGCTGTATTGTGCCATTGCTAAGTAATGGCGTTATGCTGCAAGCAGCAGTTATAATGATTTCTAAGGATTTGATTTCCAAGAAGCTTACAGCACAAATTAATTACTTTGTATGTTACAAAACAATAACTAAAGCAAATACCGTGTTACATATGAATGAATATGTGTATCTGGTTTTGTTTTATATAAGATATATCACCTGCGCTTATTATATTTCATGAGATTTACTGTGAATCCGACAAAAATGTAATCAAATGTGCTTATATAACTAAAAATCTATTCGAAACTGTGAGTTGCTTGCAGAATGACGTGACTTAAGTTATATGTATAACATTTAATTTATAGGTGAATAGCTACTTTTCGCAATAAAACTATAAAAATACTATATTTTTTCTCATACATTTGTAAAATTAAGTATTTTACATTACTTGTAGCATACCCTCAGGCGTTATATGCTATAATTATGACAATTTTAATATACAAACTTATGTGTATGCGGGGTTTTCTAGGTTCCAAAGAGGAAATAGTCTTATGTAGCCTATTGGCAATAATATGTAATAGTAGACTAGGTTGGGCAGTACGTGAGTTAACAATTAATCGCTTTAGAGCCTCGGATTTTCTATATTTAAAGCTTCAGTCTCTTCAGAATTCACAGCACCTGTAATTTCTACCACTTCCACCAGAAAGCATACAAAAAACATGCCTTAATCCCAACCCAACAGATTTTATCAGCGTCTAACGCCTAAAATCACACAATTATTTTCACAGTAGAGTTGAAATTTCGGCCAAAAGATTAGGTAATTGTTTGCTTATAAATAATGCAAAATTAATTTATCAACGTATTTCGCTCGTTCGTGTGTCGCCAGCACGAAAACCAGCGAGTGTACACTAAAAATATGTGTGTGTATGCCTGTGCGTTGTCGCACCTGCGTGCTTAGCTGCCGCATTTTAGACAAAAACAAGCTCAAGGGTAAGAGCGAGCGTGTGAATGGAGACAAAAACATGTTATCATGTGCATAATTAATGCCATGTAATCATGTTAATTTCGCAGCTATTAAAAAATTAACACTTAATATACGTTTTGGGGGTCCTTGATAAACTTTACGCTCTGTTTTAATTATTTCCACTAAATGCTTTGTGTGCATGTAAGGTGGGGGAAAAAATATTTTTTAGTGAAAAATACTACAAATGTTGTACTAAATAGCCACCGCTGCGAAAGGCATGAAAATACTATAATTTGTTGGCGGTTTTCAAAGTTAATTAACAAACGTGGGCGCTGTGAACGTATGCAATTTGCGGTTCGCGCTAACTAGAGTTTTCCTGTGGTGTTGTTTAAAATGTAATGTTGTGGAAGAGTACAAAAAATATTATACTGTTTTTCATGGTTAGAAAAAAAAATTAAATAGGATTTAATAGGTTAAATTACTCTAATTAAATTTGTTTAATAATTTCTCTAGAAATTTTTTTGATGTACAAAGACTTGTAAGGAAAAATATAAAAATTATTTACTAGCATTTTTTGCAAGCTTTAAAAAGCTTATATAGAATAAATAAATAAATAATTTCAACAAAAACTATTTCAAATCCTTATTTTTTTGTTAAAAAGTTCGAATTTTAAATTTTTTTGTCAAAAATTTGTAAATCATTTATAGTATTTCTTGTAAAAATTTTCAAAATAATATTTTTTTTTTAATTAAAAATTATTTATTTTTTCAAAAACAAGTTTGAAACTGTTTCTACAAAACATTTCGTAATAAATTTCATTTAAAGAAGTTTGTTAAAAAAAGGTAAAATTATTTTTATGTTAAAAAAAAAAGTTCAAACATTTTTTTTTCAAACAATTTCTTAAAAAAGTTTCAAAACCATTTTTCTTTAAAAAAAATGAAAATTTTTTATTAAATAAGTTAACAATTTTTTGTTAAAAAAAGTTTAAAATTATTTTTATATTCTTAAAAAATTTCTTATTTTTTTGTTTCTGATTCAAGAATTTTTTTTCTAATATTGTTAAACAAAAAATATTTTTAAACTAAAAACTAAACTAAAAAAATCTTTAACATTTTTTTTCAAATTTCAAAAATTTTCGAAAAAGAATTCAAACCCATTTTTCTTTCAAAAAAAGTTGAAAATTAAACATTGCAAAGTAATTTTCGGTTTTTTTAATTAGTTATTGTTTCCTTAAAAGAAGGTTTAATTTTTTTTGTGTTAATTTCAACAAATTTTTTTTGTCAAAAAAATATAAAATATTTTCTACCACTTTTTTTTCTTCAAACAACGTACATTTTATTGCATGTTTTTACTCTCATTCTCCACATAATCACCATCTACTCAAAACATCCTATCCATCACTCTCACTCACACTCCCCAATCGCTGCCACATCCTGCGTGCGCTTACATACGTTCCACTGTGGTCAGCCACAGCGTGTTGTGTGCATGCTGATTTTCGGTTACACACTTTTTCACGCCTTTTCACCAACAAGTTCCAAACCGTTTTTTCCCCCATTTTTCACGTTTTGTTTTACACAACTTTTTTTCGCTTTGCTTGCTGCTGGACACGTTTATACGCAAATGCGTGGCAAAAACCACAACAAAGACACAAATGCCGAAAATACCGAAAATTTACATGAACATTTGTGAGCTATTTGCGTATTGCGGTCGGTCAGCTGTTCTGCTCCAGCTTTATTAGTGTTGTTTCCCAATTGTTTTTGTGTAGGTGTGGGTGTGTGTGTGTGCGTTGTTTTTGCACTCCATTGTGAAGCTGTAAAATAGGTGCTCGAAAGCACTCAACTAAGCTGACCGCAAATTGCTTTTGTACGAGCGTATTTAGTGACCCAAATGCGGTTGGGCAAAAAATTTTATGGCAGAAATATAGAAAAGAAATAAAAGTATAAAAAGTAGTAAAATTGTAAAGCGCTAGGTGTGGGGCTTAGCAGAGAATTTTTTTTGAAATTTTTATGTCAACAACAAAAATAAAGAGTCAGGGTGTTTCAACTGTGCTTAAATATGATAGACCGAAGTGAGTCATTTTTAATCATTTTTGAATTAGTTTGGAACTAGTTGCGCATTTTTTTTATTTTGCATTAATTTTGAACTAGCATAGTCTTGTCTAGTTTTAAGAACTTTTGAACTGGTTTCAGACTAGTTCAGTATTTATTGTCCTTTTCTGAGAACATTTGAACTGGTCTGAGACTAATTAGTCATATTTTGTGTTTTTTCCAATATTCAAATCGTTTCATTAGCAAATACTATACACTTTCTTTAATGGAGGATAACAGTAAAATAAAATTTATTAACAAAACAACATTAGGAAATTAGTTTCTAATTTGTCTGATGGCTGTCCTTTACACGCACAGGTACTGGAGAAAACAAAATTTCATTCGATAGATTAAAAATACCCTGCAGGAAAATTTTGGTTCATAAATTGAACAACTAATTTCATTATTTAAAATAATTTATCATATTAATAATAATTATATCCTATTTTCAAGATTGCATATGAGAGAAAAAAGAGTAAAACTATTATCATCATCTTAGATTTATATAAACAACGACTGGAGTGAGTTTCATCAGCGTAACGTCAATTTAGTAGCTCTGGAAATATTTCGCACGGCTCAGTAATTTTTTAGTAAGCAAAATTTTAGTTTTTTATTTGTAAATATAATATGCAAAATAAAATAAGCCGTAATTTCGGCGTCAGCTCAACAAAAATGGTTTTCTTTTCACCACAGTGACCCCTAGTGTTGTTGTTGCAGCAAAATATTAAAATAAATTCAGACAATAACTTTCCCGCAACATTAAAAAAATGCCCAACTGGCCCCTTAAGCGCCAACCACATGCATATTTGAGCGCTCTTGCGTGTTTGCTACAAGCCATATGCATAATTAAGCATACTTTTAGGGGTTAATAAAAGTTTCGGCTTACTTTAACCAAACCACAAATCAATACATACATAAGTGCTTTCAAATGGCATATCGGCGTGTTTGTATGTCAGCAGGCAGCAGACAGAGCCTGCTGGTAACGATAGTCTCAGCGCCACTACTACACACACACATGTGGTGCTTTTTGTCGGAAGCGCCATATACCTTACGTTTATGTGTTCACAAATTATATGCACGCACTTTTTTCTACGCATCTTCGCTTTATATAAGCATTATAAGTGCGTTGTTTGTGCTATGATTTTCCGGTTTTCGTAAGCAAAAGCTCACTTGACACGCATTCATGAGCCCAAATTGTTAGCAATTAGCTATCACAGGTACACACTATATGTTTATTTACATAAATTCGTGCTGGCAGCTGTGCGTGTGTGCGTGGCGTTACATTGCCTGTGCAATTAAGAAATAGCCGCAATATAAACACTAAGTAACAATGCATATCCGAAACTGATTTTCGAGGGTTTTAGCCCTAAATAAGCGTACAATTTTCGTTTGCATTTTACTTCACTTTTTTCGGATATGTTTGGACACATTTGTATGCGGCTAATTAGCGTTTTGAGTTAGATCGTGTGGAAAAATATTGCGTGCTTAAAATAGAAATGCGAGCAGTTGGGCGGACGGCTGATGAATATTGGAAATTACATGCGATTAAGTGAGGGTAAAAGACAAAAATGGCGAGGGAAGCAAAGGAAGAGCATTAAGTGAAGGTAGTAAAATGAAATTTGTACCGAGAATATGGGAGGATATGCTACCAAATAGATTTTTCAAAGCTAAAAGCATGAAATAATTATTTGGCTGGCTGAAAATTTTAGCTGAAATACATATAGATTTCATACTAATGACGTACATATGCATATATATAATAAAAATGTTTAATTGCTTTTTGTACAGGAAGTTGAAAGCAAATTTTATTTGGCTCTCAGAGAAACAGCGGACCATCTGATAGAATATTACAATCTTCGGTTGCATTAAAGCTATAACACCCCTCGCAAATATAAAGTTTATTCACAAACAGTATTATCGGTCAGTTTATATGGCAGCTATAAGCTATAGTGATCCGACCTGAGTAATTTCATCTCAGTTGGCAGCATTGTCTTAGAAAATGATATGTACCAAATTTCTTGAAGAAATATTGTGAAATAAAAAAGCTCTCCTTAGAAGGACTTAATTCTGATCCTTCAGTTTGTATGGCCGGTATATGCTATAGTGATCCAATTTTAATAATTTCTTTGAATATCGCATCATTGCTTTAGGCAATAACCCATGCAAAATATTGTGAAAATATTTTGTCAAATGAAAAAGTTTTCCATACAAGCACATAATTGCGATTGTTCACTTTGTATGACAGGTATGTATATGCTATGGTGGTCCGATCTGAACAATTTTTTCAAGTATTATGGAAATGCTTTGGATAGTCATCTGTGCTAAATCTCGTGAAGATATCTCGTCATATTCAAAAGTTTGCTATACAAGCGCTTAATTCTGTTTCTACTCTTTGTATGACAGCTATATGCCACAGTGGTCCAATATTGATCATGCTGATAAAGTAACAACATCTTACCAAGAAAAATACGAATGCAAGTTTTCAGAACGATATCGCAAAAACTACAATTTTTTTACTACTTTAACTATGCTTCCCACTGCCTATTTCGCTACAAATATTTCAATTATTTCAATATTTATGAGAAGAAACCTCATTTCCTTACCTTTCACTATATATTTTCCCCCCTGTTTCTCCTTAACCTCTACGCTTTTTTCATCACATTAAGAAAAAATGGAATTCTTGCCACCACCTCCACAAAATTTCAATCAATATCTTTCGCTGATACTTGAAATATCCACACTTCATGCAAATTTGCATGTGGTTTGCTTATGCGCACAAGAAAAAATCACAAAAAAGGAAATATCAAACAAAAAAAAAAAAAAAAAAAAATCAAAGCAAATAAAAAATCGATAAGCCTTACTGCCAGCTGCTAGCACACATACTTATACACACATATCCAAGTCATTGTGGGTGACTTCCACCTCACTTGCTACACAAGTAAAGATACTAGATATACTGCAGGCTAAAGGTTGAACCACAGCCACAGCACAGTTTTAGGCGCACACAAAGAAGCAATGTGTAGCAGAAGACAGCTACGCACCTGCTTTAATGCGAGCAAGTAAGCACGTATGTGTGTATATGTGTCTGCGCCGTTGTGTGTGTATTTTGACTACTTTGGTATTATCAGTAATGGAAATTTGTTGAATAAAGAACCTATGCAAATAACAGCATCAGCAACGGCATCAGCACCGACAAGAAACAGCAAGTGCTGCTTGAGTTAGGTGAAAGCGACAACAACAGCAATAAGGATAACTTGAGATGAATTTTCGTAGAAATTTTGATTGAAATTTGTGCTGTCAAAAAGGTAAAATGTTATAATGTAGGCAAAACAGTCATTTCGTGAAGCACACTTCAAGGCGCGTCAACCCACATTCATGTAGGCTACACATTATACGCACACAGATACACTTTGCTGCGCACCTTTTGTGCGTAAGTGTCAGCTCAGATTGTGTGATAGATTGTGCAGCGTAAGCAAGTTGACGGCTGATTTGCCGTTTTCTTGCTTATATTATTATAATTCTATTTTTATTGTTGTTGCTCAAGCGCAGCATTTCCGTTGGCACTGTCAGTTCCTCACTTATATTGAAGTATGCTATGCGCGCGTTATTTTTGCCCAAAAGTGCGACGCAGTTCACTCGCTATCTGCCTTGTGCGCTGATGACTTTGACATTCTTGCTAAAATTATCCGACCATTAATCGATTGATTGCGTAAATAAGTGAGTACATAACGGTTTTTGCACATGTGTTCATGAGACCTACTAGTATAACGGTTTCGTTAAGTGATTGTGTGCGTGCAATGTTGATAGGAGTGTGTGTGGTATGAGTGTTTTTACGTATGTATGTATTACCAACTCAGCACGATTTTCACAACTTTTTGCTGTTGTTGTTCTACGGCTGCTTTTGACTTTTTGCTTGAGCATATGCTTTGGAAATGTTTGAGTGACAGCTTGAATTGCTTTTATTTGCAACTTTGACAGCTTTGGAGCTTTATTTTTACACATAATTTCAGGAGTATATGCGTATTTGACCCCAGTTGAAAGATTTTTGAAATAATTTTTGCCTACAAAAAATATGTATATAAGATTATTAACTGTGGAGCCATAAAAGATAAAGCATAAATGGGATGTCAGTGACTTTTTCTTATAGAATTTGTATAAATATTTTCTGAAGTCGCTTCCTTTGAGAAATTATATTTAATCTTCGTTATAATATATTTCAACTTCAAAATAAGAAAATTTTCTCTCAATGCATTTTTCAAAAATTTCGGAGAAAATGTTTATACCAATTGAACACAACTATTTCCTTTAATTCATTGGAATTTAGCGGTAATAAATATTATACAGAAACTGACCTGAAATGAAGTATGGAAGCTACTGAAGTGTATTAGCACAAAGCGCTGTCCATAGGCTTTGAAATATCAAAGCGCGCCTTGAAGTATGCTATGCAGCAGCGTATTAGATATTATTGTGAGCACAAAATAAACAACTAAAGGCAAGCAACAGCTAGAATTTCAAGCGCAGGAAGAATTCAATACGCACGAATGAGTCTCATACACTTGTTAAGCACGTCACGTCTTTTAATTGATATTGTAAAAGATATTGAACGTTATGTGCGTGTGTACTCAAGTATTGAAATGGCGTGTCGATGAGAGTAGATAGAGAAACAAGAACAGCTAGCAGAAATATTACAGCAAGCAATTCTTGTAAAAAATATTTTCCAATTGTATAGATTGCACAAACATATATATACACGCCAGAAAGCATGTATGTGTGGCTTCCATGAAATCACAAGGTATGCAACAGCCATGACCATTCGTTTGTTCCCATTTAGTAGCGCATTTGTTTTAGCCTCAGCTGCCAACTGCCAAGCATCAATGTAAATGTAATTGTAAATACACACGCACACATGCATTCACAAACATATACAAGTACACATATACATGTACCATACAATGTTGGTGTTTGATGTCTGCTGGCAATGTATCGACAATACCACTTACAACAGCGCGCTTCGCTAGCGGCATGCATACACATTTCAACATACATAGCTGTTGTTGTTGTTGCGAACGATGTTGTCGATGCTTCATTTAATATTAACTTGCAATCATTTCTAGCGAATGGCGAACAAGTGAGCAGCTAGCGCACAGAAGCGACGAAAACGAAATGAAATGAAAATGTGAAAAGCGTTGAAATGATGATGGCGACGAAGTGCAGGACAGGTGCTGTGGGGAGAGAGAGAAGCAGTAAGACTTTCCAGCATGTGTAGAGTAGACAGCATTGGATGTGTTATTGGCGCTGACGCGGCGACGAGGCGACGATGAATCGATTGTATGCACGAATGCATCTGCACATATTCACACACACACTGCGCTTGTGCGCCCAAACATATGCAGCACATTAAGTACAACTCTTTCGTGTTGTTGCCTACTTATAAGCGTCTGTTCGACAATGTAACTGTGTGCTATACAGGTTTGTCAGCATCTATATGTATGTGGCTTTCTTTAGTCACACTCATACATAAACTCACATGTATGTAAGTATGTACGAATCAGCGCCAGTAGGTTTGTGTGCTTTCAATTGGAAAATCGTGCCGCATGTACTGCTCCCACTCTCCAACTCAAGCTTTTAGCTGTAGTTGTCGCGCCACTCATGTGCTGATGTACGAGAGCACGGAAAATTATATTTAGCAGGCAGTCTAGTGCCTTAGCGCCGTAAAGTATGCACACTCGGAATTAATTGAGTATTAAATTGTGTGAAGCTGCTGGAGAGGCATTACGGCTTGCATGTTGACAGCGTGCCTCATTTGCAGCAATGTGAATTATTTAATAACGGGTAAAATATGTAGCTCTGTCATACGAGAAATTAGTACATGAGCGTGTGATATACATATGTGCTAGAGCGAAAAGCAATTAAAGTGATCATGTTTCCATATAACTTTGTTACTTGATGTTTTCACATAAGTTTTGAGGTTACGTTCAAAAAGTCTGTATACAAAATTTCTATATCTTTTCATTACCTACAACTTTACAATATAACTCTTTCCTATAGGATGATTAGTTTTTACGTAAATTGATATAAACTGTTTTCAACTCTCCAAATTCTGTTCTCAAATCGCAACGTAAATTACATTTTCTTTCATTTTTATAATTTTATCTAATAGATTTTATACCACAATAATTTTTTTTCCATAATTAGTGCCCCTGGTCCACGCTTCCTACTCGATATTCATAGGTCATAATTTTACCCAATGTTACAAAAATTATGTTAAGCTGTGATTGCTAGTCTTGATTTGTTATAAATTACCCTATAAATCTATATACAATATAAAGTTAATTAATTTATTGTTCTTATTATTTTAAAAGTTTTTATATAATAAAATATTATTAGAGATAATTTATAAATAATTTTCTTATATTTTAAATAATTAAAATCTTACTTTATTTATTTTATTTACAAAATATCCGAAAATTAATTTTTCTAGTTTTTCAATTATTTTAAAATTATTATTTATTTTTTCATTTTTATTTATCCAAAATTAGAAAATGTTTAAATAAAGGTGCATTTATTATTAACGCGACTGTTCATTCTGATAACGCATCTCTATTTATCGATAACGAAATGCGTACAAGTTCTCTCACTCTCTATAAATAATATATAAATAATATATATATAAATATATATATAACATCAAATGTAAACACTTCAGTTATTAACAGAATAAACTGAATGTTGGTAAACAGCAAAGAGCAACAGAAGTAATGTGACTGCGCAGCTGACCTTTGAGTTTACGCTCAGCTGTTTACACAAGTATGTAGGAACTAGACGAAATGAAGACGAAGAGAAGAGTCATTCAAAGTTCGCTGTTAAAAATTACTACGGCCTCTGTTGGCAGTTAGAAGGATACCCAGTGCCCATCAAATCCTTTAATTTGTATACATGCTTTGCATAGCTTACATGTATATATAAGCGTATATACATACATACGTATGTATGGTTGTTTTTCACGATAATAATTAGGCTTTATTTTAAATAAATTTGCAATAATCCGCCATTAAAAGACACATTCTGCATAAATATACTATGTAATAATTTTTATAATATTTTATGAGCACTTACCGCACTTTATTTTATTTTATTTCGCATTTTCTGTAATAAATTTATACACTTCCCTACACTAAACTATTTTCCCTACATCTAACATTAACACAACATTTAATGCAAAACCACTGGCAGAGCTCAGCTTGCGCTGGCGCTCACTAACTTTTATTTACAATAACATAGCATTGTACACCCACTGGCAGAGCTCTGCTTGCGCCGATGCTCAACGCTCTGCGCACAACTTTTGCATTCACTAATTTTCACTTTCACTTTTACTACACAAATAACAACGCCCGATCACTTTTTTTACTTTAAAACGATTAAAATCACGAACTTCAGCCTAATTCTACTAAAAACTCCTTAATTGCAGCTTTAATTCCTAAACTAATTTCACTTTTCACGGAGCTGCTACAAATACCACCTTCACGAACGCGATATAAGGACACGACTGCTGAAATTAAGAACGACCAATGACAATGAAGCTTCTAAACTGTTTGGATATCATGATCGTGACAAACAGATGGCGCACACATTACTAATAATTAACTTATATTTGTTTATTAAGAGCTAAAACATTTAAAGATGGATATTTCGCTGATAAAAATGAGTTTTAATTATCGCAATACAATTTTAGATATATAAAATTGAAATTTTTCTTTTTTAATATAGCTCTTTAGAGATATATCTGGTAGCGCTATTAGGTAGCGTACGAAAACTATTTGTAATTATATTTATTTGACATATACATGTTTTTATAAGTACTTTGACAACTTATGCTACCCTGTACCAGTCGTTGATTGGTCGTTCTTAATATTCAAAGTAGGCCCTGCTCCACGCAATTGTGTGCATATGCATATGTATGAATGCGTAAACATTTGCATAGCTATACATATAACTACTAACCTTTGCAAGTGCAAGTTTAATAGTTGCGCGGCCACTGGATGGCTGTATGCTCCTTCTAACTGCCAATAGATGTCGTCGGTATTCTCAAGAGCGAATATCACCTGTTGCCTCTTACCATTTGTACCGCCATTGTTTATAGTTGCTTTTAGCTAAGCGTCCGGACAGGTGGAATAGCATTAGCAGAGTACGCAGCATATTCTCTCATAACAACAGCATACTCTCTCATAATTGTAGCTAAGAGCGCTTGTACATTTCTGCGCAGTCACATTATTGCTGTTACTATCACTGTTGGTGAAGATTTTCTGTTAGACTATCGTGCTTAGCAGGGGCAATTAACAGCTTTGACAATAGAACTACTTTCTTACAGGACAAAACAGTACTGACCATGATTTTAGGAAGTTATAAAAAAAATTAAAATGAAATAAAACAAAATAAAATAAAATGAAATAAAATAAACAAAATAAAATAAAATAAAATAAAATAGAATAAAATAAAATAAAATGAAATAAAAAAAGATAAAAAAAAAAAATAAAATAAAATAAAATAAA
This sequence comes from Bactrocera zonata, assembly GCA_037783105.1. Lineage (NCBI taxonomy): Eukaryota > Metazoa > Arthropoda > Insecta > Diptera > Tephritidae > Bactrocera > Bactrocera zonata. The sequence continues at coordinate 1,563 of JBAWJQ010000737.1, read as the reverse complement.
ACCAAATAAAATAAAATAAAATAAAATGAAATAAAATAAAATAAAATAAAATAAAATAAAATAAAATAAAATAAAATAAAATTAAATTAAATTAAATTAAATTTAGTAAATTAATTTAAATTAAATTAAATTAAATCAAATCAAATTAAATTAAATTGAATTAAATTAAATGAAATGAAATTAAATTAATTAAATAATAAGCACAATCGATGCCGCGCATTTGCTGAAAGGGTTGCTGAGTCTTCCCAGCGCCTGATATTCAAACATTAATGTCTAACACCACTTTCCTTTTTTCACCGGCAAGTAATATGCAAATCTGTGCAAACATAAAATTATTTCTAAATTTTAAATACACCTCAGAGTTTTGGTGATGGCATATATTTCATAACTGGTTGTGGCGCTGCTGCCAGGAACACTTAGAAGACAAAAAGCCCACTTAATTAAGAGAGTACACACACAAAATATATAACCACCCTTAAACGCATTTTTGGGGGTGCAATGATATGTAGGCTTTTATTTTTTTGAGCCACAAAATTTTTTTGGTTACATCAAAGCCTCACCGACATGAAACACTATTATTATTTTAATAATAAGTACAAGCAGCGTTTATTTATGTGGGTAAATGTCTGTAGGCATAGGTAGCTCACTTAAATGACAACACGTGACAGTTTTCCTGCCGTTGGCGTTTCCTTTGCCTTGCTGCATAACTTGCTTGCTTGCGGAGTTTTCTATTTTGACTTTGAGGGTTGCTTGCTGCCACCAAATGAGTTGTTTGGCGTTGGGTTGGGCAATCAAGCGGCACATGTGAGATTCTAATTTGGTGCTTGGCACTTTTTCTCGTGCTCTTTGATGGGCTGTCATTTGGCACAAACATGAGTGACATATTTATTGAGTGCTTGGTACAAAACTGTAGTGAACAGAAACAATATTGAAAAGTATACTTGCTGTTTGCTAAGTTTCGACTTCTTATTTGCATGAATAACAAATAATGAATGGGAAGAAATGCAAGTGACATGAAAGTAAGCAAGCTGGGTGTGTAACGACAGAATTTTTTGGGTAAAAAGGCGTTTAAGTTAACAAAGCGAGTACTAACACAAGTGCGATTTCTGATTGTTGATCAACATGCGGTGTTTAGTGGAACCTAACGTTTTATGTAAGAGTATTGTTCTAGAGTTTAGCTTCTCATACTATATAATTAGGAACAGAAGTGTTGTGTTTCTATAGTACAGCCAAAACCTATTACCAAATCTTATATTGGAATATGATAACAAAAACTAATATTTGGTATCCATATGAAAGCTTTTAGCTGCCAAAAAAATTATAATCTGGCACAACCTTCATATGAAGAAAAAATGTTGATGACTAGTTGACTAAGGAAGTCAGAAATACATTTTCTAAGAATATTAGTTAGTTAATAGAACAAAAAATGCTGATAAAATGAGACGTGAAGGTCATGTTACGCCTTTAGTTTGCTTAATATATTAGCATAGGATTTAGAAATACCACCGAAAACCGATGTGATTAGTTTGAGCATGCTCAGAAATGAGTACTATTTTCTAGCGA
>JBAWJQ010000736.1:0-28839 GCA_037783105.1 Bactrocera zonata | reverse complement strand
GTACTTTTGCTTGCATTTCAATCGTTCGTAAATCCACTGAAATTTCTGAATATATTTCAATAATTACATACATACTTAGAGAAACGTGCCTCACAAGTCTCTGACATTAAATACACAAGAGATAAATAATTAGCATACATACACACATATATATCTAGAAAAATTTTACAATATATAACTTATGAGTATTTAAAAAATGCTGTAGATATCATTAAAACGTCTACTTTATCCACCAATTGTTAAATTTGAGACGAGACTCCTTATTGGCATTGTATCGTTCTCTTCCATCGACGGGAACGGTGGTTCGGGTACATTAGAATTCGAGAATTGTAGAAGTATAATTAAGTAGGTGGTGAGTGCGCCACTTATCTGCAATTAAGATAGGTTATATATTTTAACGGTTTTGCAAGGATATTAGGATAGTGATAATAAAATAATAATTCTTTTATACTCTTTTTTATACTTGCATTTCTTTTGACCTACCGTGAAATAAAGCGTGCGGTCGATGTTGAAGAGTCCAGCGGCGGTGAAGTGGATTTTCAAATGCAACAATTGCAAAGAAAACTGCTGCAGCTTCTCCTTTAATTCCGCATTTTTTGCCTTATTGAGTAGTGAGTGCACAATGCCACTGGTTTTTTCGCTCTATAAACGAAATGAAATGAAGAAAATAAGCACTTTTTTGCGTCTGATTTTCTATTATTATTACTATCCACCTTTTGAATAGCCCGATTACTGCCCTCCACAATGGATACGATCGCAATGACATACAAAATCATTTGACATGAAAAGAAAGTCACGAATTCCACAGTCTTGAATTTGCCCTCGTGCGCCGATTTGCCCAACAATATCTCGAGTACATAGTAGGCATCAAAAACGATGAGCAAAAATGCAATCGAAATGATGGTCAGTAGTTGATAGGTGAAATATTTATTTGCTGTTGATGCGGCATCACAAATCATATGATGTATTTCCATAGATTCCTGTATAATCTCGCAAGGATTATTTGTGACTATGGTGTACATGGAGAATGAGTCCAAACATTGCAGTGAGCGTTGTTTCGGTATTGGTTTGACAATGCTATTGTCCCATTGATGTGCGAGTTTCTTTAAAACCTGAAATGGAAGGCTCTGTTAGTTACAGTTGGTGAATGTACAATTTCAAAGTTGAGGTTATGTCAATTGCATATTTAGACAACACGATTCGGAAACACACTCTGCGATGAGTAAACAGCTTCATTACAATTAACAAGAAATTTAAGAGTTGTGGTCAAATCAGTCTGATAAGATCAAAATCAGAAGCATCCACTGACTATAACTTATATAACATTAGGTAAAACACATGAGTCTCGAATGTCTGGTAGATTTCAAGCTACTTGATGACGCAAATTAGAAATCGTTCAGTAGCACAATTTGATTCTAAGAGCTCCGGTTTTTTTTCTTATACTGTTTTCAGTACATATACAATTGATATTGTTGTCAAATAAAGGGTTTGTCCGGAAAGTATTAGGACTGAATTGATTTAAAAAAAATTATTGAACCAATCGTTACAATTCTTTAAAAATTTGTAAAATAGGCTCCTTCTGCGTCGCATTTCCAAGCACTGAAGGCGTCACGATAGGCGTTCTCCGGAATATCCTTGAGAGCCGAGATGCATCCTGCTTGGGTTTCTCTCTGTCGTCTCAAATTGCTTGCATTTCATTGACCTTTTCAGGAAAGGGAACAAAAAAATCCGAGAGGCCACATCGGGGTTGTAGAGCGGCTGCGGAAGTGTTAGAATGCCGGCCTTGGTTAAGCAGCTGTTCACAAGAAAAGTTTAGTGAGCCGAGGCGTTGTCGTGGTGCAACATCTAATCGGCTGCGATGTCTTGTCGGACCCGATTGACCCTTCGTTTGAGTCTCTTGAAGATTTCCACGTAAAACTTGGCGTTGACGGTTTGTCCAGGAGGAACAAATTCATGGTGGACAATGCCTTTGATATCAAAAACGAGAATGGGCATCGTTTCACTTTGGATTTGCTTATTCCTCAGCGACCTCTTTCCGGCCCTCAAAAGAGACCTGGTGCCATTGAAACAAACCATTTCTTGCTAAAGCAACATTTTTCGCAGAAATACTCAACTTTATTCAAGGCGCGAAAATATTGCGTCAGCTTGTAAATCATGGCATAATACAATTGTACCAAGCCACAAACGAGTAAGTGTGGCGCGTAGTATGACACCGCTGCCGGAAGGCTTATATAAACGTTATTGCGCGCCAATATACCGAACATACTCAATTGAAAGTAAAAAATTGTTAGAGCAAATATAGCCAAAGCAAAGCGATTCGTATGCGTTGCCACATATTTCTGCATAAACGACACGCCCACATTGAAAAAACGCTCTTCGATTCTATGCATGCGTCTAACGAGCGTACACAGTCTCTTGCGTTGCACGAAGCAAAAGCCCATCGCGATCACATTACCGGCGACGCCATTGTATTTCTGCATTGAGTCCGTGAAGTGCGAAACATCCGTTGTGAAGAAATAATCGATGACCGTGTGATGGTGCAGAATACTATACATTATATTGACGTGCAGAAAGATGAAACGCAACGCCATGGCGAAATAACCGTAGGGCGAAGTACACAAAATGTGCCTTCGCGTCTTGGACGATATGATGATATGATATGGCGTTAGGCCGAAAAAGTGTGCGAATAGGAAAACCACACGTAAACTCGCGTAAATATTTGTAGGATTTCGAAAGTCACGTCTCAAATTGCGCAAACCGTTCCAAAAATGCTGAAACATTTCCGTCGTGTGTGGTAAAAGTAAGCGAACCCGTCGGCCTAGTAGTTGTGACTAAATGAAAGTGAAATTAAGTTCCTTGAAAATGTGCATGCAGTCATCTAGAGCTGATAAGCACGGGGCACATTTAAAAACATAATAGTAAAATTAATAACTTAAATAAATATGAATAAGGGAAGACAGTGTTCGTGGCGGTCGAAACCAATAGATCGTTGGCTGAGTGATTTTAATTTGTGTGTGTGAGAAAGTAATGGCCTCGACGCGAGCGAAGAACGATACAATTTCTTTTACTTCGGTTCAGAGAAACAAAGGAATCCGCTGTCAAAACGAAGTATAATTCGATTTTAGTTTTGTTATTCAAGTCTTCGGCGTTGAAGAAACATAGAAACATGGAAACAAAGGAATCAGCTGACGAAACGAAGTATAATTCGATGTTAGTTTTGTTATTCAAAGCCTTCGGCATTGGAGAAATAGAGAAACGAAAGAATCAGCTTTCGAAACGAAGTATAATTCGTTTTTAGTTTTGTTATTCAAGTCTTTGGCATTGAAGAAACATAGAAACAAAGGAATCAGCTGACGAAAGGAATTATAATTCGTTTTCTTATTCAAAGTCTGTTTCATTGGAGAAACAGAGAAACGAAATAATCAGCTGTCGATGATCCAAAATCTTCAGCATTAAAGAAAAAAGGGAAATCTGGGGAAATGAAGAAGAATTCTTATGTGGTTTTGTCCAAAATATTCGGCATTGGAGAAACAAAGGAATCAGCTGTCAACACGAAGTATACACCGCTTTTAGTTTTTCTATCCAAAATCTTTGGTACTGGAGATACGAAAGTATCAGCTGTTAAAATGATGTAGAATTAGTTTTTAGTTTTCTTATCTAAAGAACTTTTTTTCAACTTCCATCATCTATTGACAAAATACGAAAAGGTTTTTTCGACTACCCAATATTTTGCCTGACTGGGAAACGCTAATATGCTCAGGTCTAAGTTTGTTATGACATTTGTCGAGGTTACACTCGGCTTACTCGCTACATATGCATAACCTTTACGGTTATGGTCGACTATTGAAAATATCCGTTATTTGAACAAACTTATGGTACCCTGGTGGTATGAATGGCATACAATAAGTCCAGCAAATGGTTATGGTTATTGGTATGCAATTTAATCTTTGCTTTGATATTAGTGTCATATTTTGCTATCTTCGATATTCACATTTATAAGCAAATACATTTGTAGTGAACAAATTAATTAACTAATTAAATTGCACATTTCGAGCATAGAACGACAAATACCACTTCATACACGTATGTACATATGTATGTATATGTTTTGTGTTGATAACGACCCATATTACCCTCGACAAAAGCAAACGACCTACTCCAGACGACGCAGTGGCACCCCAAACCATAACGTTACCGCCACCATGTTTAACTGTGGGTATAATATGCTTTGGATCGATGCAGTATTTGGTTTTCTCCAAACTTTTGAACGGCCATCACTTTCGAAAATACGATGGCTGCTATATGTATATATTTCTGGCCTAGGCAACACTAAATGTTGCCAGGTGCAATCTGACATTTCCATTGGAAAGTTTGACATTTTTTAGCATAACATCACTCAGAACGTTTTGTCATTTAATCGTGAATTGTTTTATTTACAGGGAATTAAAAAATTCATCTCGGCCAAAAACTGGAATTAACTCGTGAACTTTTTCGTGCGATCATTTTTCACAACTTTCGACGTGGATTATCACGACAAGAGTGCATCGATGAACTAAAATCTTTGTATGGCTATGAAGCACCATCCTATAGCACTGTGAAAAACTGGTACAACGAATTCAATCGTGGCCGATGCTCGCTCAAAGACGAATTCCGTGAAGGTCGTCCAAAACAGCCGTCGTGCCAGAAAACATCGATGCCGTACGTGAACTGATAATGCAAGACCGTCATGTAGCATACCTTCAGATAGAGGCATGCCAATGCATTTCTCCCACCAGCATACATTCGATATTGCATGAACACCTGGCCGTAAAAAAGGTTTGTTCTCGTTGGATTTCGCACAATTTGACAATCGCTCAAAAAAAGGCTCGTGTGGATTGGTGTAAAGAAATGCTGAAAAAATGCGGTGCTTCAAAAGACGTTTATAAGATCGTCACAGGTGACGAATCATGGATCTATGCGTATGAGCCCGAAAACAGCAATCGACCGTGTGGGTCTTCCAAGACGAGCCAAATCCAACGAAAGTTGTTCGTGGAAGAAGAACTTCGAAACAAATGGTCGCCTGTTTCTTCGGCAAAACTGGTTATGTGGCGACTGTTCCGCTTGAGCAACGTAGGACGGTCAATTCTGAGTGGTACATCACCATTTGTTTGCCTAAAGTCTTCGGAGAAATTCGAAAAACGAACAAGAGAAGACGAATTATTGTGCACCATGACAATGCGAGCTCTCACACATCGGCTAAAACTAGCGCCTTTTTGACTGGCCAAATTGATGGGTCATCCGCCGTACAGCCCTGACTTGGCACCAAATGACTTCTTTTTATTCCCACAAATCAAGAAAATAATGCGTGGTCAACGATTTTCGTCGCCAGAAGATGCTGTTGAAGCATTCAAAAACCATGTTTTGGAGGTGTCTCAATCGGAGTGGAAAAAGTGCTTCGAAAATTGGTTTGAGCGCATGCAAAAGTGTATAAATCTTGATGGAGAATATTTTGAAAAACAATAAAACCATTTTCGTTGATAAATATTCATATTTTCATTATTAGGCCAGAAATATATATAGCAGCCCTCGTAGTAGTAATAGTTATGTTGGAACATTTTTCAATGTGTTCCGCTAATTTAGGGGGCCTTATTTTTGGATCCTGGTTGACTACTTTAATAATACTACTAACATCGCGTCTTGAAAGTCTCTTAGGTCTACCAGTTCGAGGCTTATTTTCGGTACTATTGGTATTATTATAATTTCTAATGATCGTTTGTACTGTAAAACGACTTAAGCTGAAATCACACGATTGGTCAAATGTACCAATTTTTTGTCATTTATATGTACAGATCGTGTGACAGCCAGAAAATATTTGGCATAAGGCAAATTAACAAAATTTTTGTGCAGATAGACCGAAAAAATACGGCTCTGTTGTACCAATCATGTGAACTGTTGTACAATTGAAGTAAATACAAAAAATGGACAAATGTACCGATAATTTTATCTGCCACTGCAGGACCAATCACAGTGACCAATCAATTTAAATAAAGCCAAAATTATGTTTTTTTTTTAATTTTATTATTCTAGGAATACTTTACACCTGGATGGAATTTTATTATTTACTGTTTGGTAACTCTATGATTATTAAACTAATAATAATTCCTTGGCTTCTTTGGTTATGTATGTCGTTGGATTTTCCTCCGCTCCTTGTTGGCAATTTTGAGTACCTTGCTCACGAACTGAATTTTCTTGTTGATCATTCCTATCTGTAGTTAAACCTTCCATATAACTGGCTTTGTTTTTAATTAAAAAATTATGTAAGGCACAGCAGGCCAGTGTTATTTGGGTCGTTTTATGCTCATTCAGTTGAATTGGTCGATATAGAATTTGAAACCGCTTTGCCATAATGCCAAATGCATTTTCGACAACGCGCCTAGCACGTGACAATCGGTAATTGAATATGCGTTGACCGGCAGTTAAATTTTTACCAGGGTATGGTTTTAAAATGTGCTTTTGCATGCGGAATGCATCATCCACCACTAACAAGTATGGACAATCACGGTCACGATTTAGCAATGGTTGTGGTAAAGGCAATCTCAGTGTGTTATTGTCCAAAGCTTTCTGAAATGTGGACTTTCCAAAAACGCCGCCGTCCGAAACTCTGCCATTGCACCTGACATCAATATATATAAGTCGGTTGTCCGCATCCGCAATGGGCATAAGTACAATACTATTAGTACCTTTATAATTATAAAAGGTGCTTCCAGACCGCGGCGGAGCCTTCATCACAATGTGTTTCCTGTCAACTGCGCCATTTATCACTAAATTTTTGGGCAATGTCAATCCACATCTGTTCGTTGTTTGGAACCTTGCAAATGTGTAATGTGATATCAATTTATATTTTTGATTTAATGAATTGAAATTCCATTTATCACTAAATTTTTGGGCAATGTCAATCCACATCTGTTCGTTATTTGGAACCTTGCAAATGTCTAATGTGATATTAATTTATATTTTTGATGTGATTATGTATGTTTATGTTATCTAAATACTCATTTTTCAAAGCTTTGTAAATTGCATCGCAAACCTCCGGCACAAATATAGATATGGTATTCGGCGCAATGCGAAAGTCAACAGATAAACTTTTGAAGCAGTCTCCAGAGGCAAGGAAGCGAAGTGTAACCGCCAAACGTTCATTGGCTGGTATTGCTTTGCGCATATTGGTGTCACTTTTTTTATGTTTGGAGAGACTAATTCAAGAATATAATTAAAAGTGGCTTCGTTCATGCGAAGATAATTTTTAAACAAATATTTTTGCGCGCAGAGTTTTTGCATACGGCGCGTCAGTACTTCTCCTCTGAAGCCAATTTAGCACCCAAACACTTCGCTTCTTCAATGTTCGTTTTTCTTTTATTTGTTTCTTTTTATTAAATAGGTGTACACAAATACACATAATTGCCACTATTTTCTTTTTTCTTGATGAAGAAGTCATTATATTTAAAAATTATAAAATTACGTTCAAATATATGTAATTATGTATTCAAAGCTTATCAACTATCTACTTTATTTAAGATGACAAGCCCAACCATGTGACAGGGTTGCACAAATATCTGTCATATTATTGAAGTGTACAAATCAGTACAGAAAAATTCTGGCTCAAGTACGCCAATCGTGTGAACACTGAAAATTGTATCGGTACACAAAATTTATTTTGTACTAATTTGTACAGAAAAATTTTGTCAAAAATCGGTACATTTGACCAATCGTGTGATCTCAGCTTTAGTTTCACGGCCTTAGCAATTTCTCCATATGATTTGTTTTATTTTCGGAGATTAACCACAATATTTCTAACTGAAACGTGTATTTCTTTTCGATTATAATTTAAAATACGAAGGTCAATGATAACTGTTATTAGGCTTTCTTTCCTCTTAATTTTCTGTTTGATGTTAAGAGTTCCCATGCATGCCGACGCCCGTTCGCTCACCTTGTTTATTAAGCCGAAATGCTGCTGCAAACGAAACAGAAACGTGGAAAATAACACAACAACACTTAATAAGAAGACATGCGGCATGAAGAAGGTAATCATTGCTTGGAATGTCGGCCAAATATCATTGTGAAAGAGCATCCAAAAGCAACTGGACATGTACGAAACATTCAAAGTGATCACCAAGAACATTTTCAAGTGTGTCAATTTCATAATGTATTGATAATTGAATGTCACACCGAGATTGTGAAAACGTCGGTCCACCACACCGATAGTATTACATAACGAAATTATAACGCGACATTCACTCAAACTAATGCCGAACAGCGTCAACATGCCCAGCAAACCGATGAATTTCTGCAATGTGTCGCCGATTTGTGAAATCTCCGATTTGAAGAAGTAGCCCACAATGGACGCCTGCTCGGCCAGCGAATGTATGAAGCAGTACATGAAGAAGATCACCTGCAGCAGCGTATTCAGATAGCCCAACTGGCTGATGTGCAGTGTGCGCTGTTGGCCGCCATCGCCCGTCCGTAGGCGAAATGGCGTTAAGCCGAGCATGAAGTTGAACCAGATTAGTGTTTGTGCAGCGCCAATGGCATCACTCGGGCTGAAGAGCTCCTTCCAGAAGTGCATGGCGTACGAGCAGTGAGCGATTTAATTTCTTTTGCGGGCACTAAACCGTTACGACTTACCCTTTGCGGTATTTATACGAGCACTGTGGCTGTACTTTGTGAGCAAGTGAATGACATCTGTGTGCTTTAAAATTTATAGAATTATGATTGACGGCGTTTAAACTATTTAATAGTTATTAATTTATTAGTGGAAAGAAAAAAAAGTAATGAAGAATTGCCTTTCTAGGAATTTTTTATAGACTTTGAAATTAAGAGCACTCTTTAACATATGCGGCAGTCGACGTTGTTGTAGAGTTTGAGGAGAAACTCCACTATGTTAAGTGATTCTAAAGTTCCAAAAATTTAGTTTTGAAAAACTTAAAAAGCGGTTCAGATAAGGACCTCTCACCACCCAGTTATGAATTAAAAAAATACGTTTTTTTTTTAAGTATATAGCAAATAATTTCGGGGATAAGAGTGCATTTGTATGATTTTTTTAACTTAGTAAAATAGGCTCTATAAACTCGTTTAAAGAGTCTGTGAGGAAAATTTCTCAAAAACAATTAAACTTGATATATTTGTCATGTAAAGCGAAGGAATGCGATTTTTGATAACAATTCCGATTTTGAAGCCACTTTGAAGTGCAAATTTTTTCACAATAAACATTTTTTATGTGTGCTGTCTTTTAATAAAAATTAAAAAAAATTGGCTAATCCTTTAATATAGAGTAGTCTTTTTCGTATTTCTAATCATAATTATTCTGCCATTTTTCCGCTAGAGACATTATTCCATCAGTGTAAAACTTTTCGGGTTTCTCGACGAAAAACTGCGACAAGTAATGGCTATATGGTAGAAGCATCAAAACTTTCCAGCCAAGCTCTTCCAGTTTTTGCCGAGTCATCAAAGATGTGTGTGGTCTAGCGTTGTCCTGATGGAAAATGAAGTCCTTTCTGTTGATCAGTGCTGGCCATTTGCTTTCGATTGCTTGCTTCAATCTTATCCGTTGTTGACAGTAAAATGTAGAATCAATCGTTCGACCAGATTGGAGCAGCCACCATGGATGATTCCTTTCCAATCCCACCAAACACTCAGCATAACCTTTCGAGGCGCCAGTCCTGCTTTTGCGACCATTTGTTGAGTTTCACCATGCTTGGACCATGTTTTTCGCACATTATTGTCGTACTTGATCCACTTGTCGTCTCCTTTTCTCGTCTCAGAAATGGTTCGATTTCATTTCGTTTCAGCAAAGAATCGCAGATGTTAATTCGGTCCATTAAATTTTTCGCACACAATTCATGTGGTACCCAAACATCGATTTACTTTTTGTGGCCATCCTTTTTTAAATGGTTCAAAACCGTTTGATGATGAATGTTAAGTTCCTTAGCGATGTCATAGCTGCATATGTGAGGGTCCTGGTCAATCTTTTCCATAATTTCATCGACTTTTTCAAGGATAGGTCGACCAGAACGAGGTGTATCTTTCACATAGAAAATTCCAGAACGGAAGCGAGCGAACCATTGTTGTGCTACATGAACTGATACAGTATCGTCTCCGTAAACTTCACAAATTTCATTTGTGACTTGCGTGGCATTCTTCCCTTTTTTATACCAAAATTTTAAAATATAGCGAATTTCTTCATCATATTGAGCAGCTGTAACTTTTTTTCAACTCCGCGAATTAAATATTTTTTGGTTAAATGAAGCTTAAAATTGCACCTATTCAACACTATGTGGTATGACACAAAGTGATTGGTAGCACTATCCGACTGCAACGACATGTATTGACAAAATACGAAAATACTTTTTCGACTGCACAATACACACTTGTATTCACCTCTAGTGAACAAATTTTTTGTATGTGATATGAGATAATTTTAAGCAGAAATCTACCTCACCTTCAGATATCTTTTTTCGGAGGTCCTGGCGATCGACTACAGATTCAAGGGAACCCACAAATTTTCAAAATGAATATCTGTCTTTTAAAGGACGTTAGTAAATGAATATGAATGCAGTAAGAGTACTTCTTCCTAGAATTTATATCCTAATGTTTTTTCGGTTCAAAACTGGTAACCCGGTAACCGGATATTTGTATTTAGTAGTAGTTTCGTAATTTCAATGAATCTATTGATAAAACCTCTCCTAGCGCACTTAAACTACGATAAGAGTCTTACTTAGCGAAATGTTTGGCCTATTTTCCGATATTTTGACCAAAGAGTATCAAAACCGACTTCAACAAAACTGGAGTAAATCTGTTTTTTTAAACTAGATGAAAGTTTCACAGTTGCTTATTGAATCAACCATTGTTGTACTGAAACTGTTATTTTGGTTTTGCCAGAGTGCTTTATGAGATACTTGTCATAAATTTGTTGTAAGATGAAGTTGTTGCTATAACTTTAAATTATTTATTTTGTGAGAGAGAACATTTAATACATTTTCACCGTTAGTGAGTTAGTGACGCTTATTTATTAACTCATTATGGCATATTTATCAGTTTTTTTTTCAGCATAACTTTTCCAATATTATTGATTTGTATAAACTTCAATATTCATGAAACTATAACTATGTTGTTTGCCCCCCTCTTTTCTATATTATTAATTGACAGTTGTCCATGGGTACTTCTGCTAATAGAATTACATAGCTGAAGTAGCAATAAATATAGTGTTTTACTCCTACAATATTTTCATTATGCAAAAGGATATTTATAGTATATTTATCTATAATTTTATGAACGCTTTTGCTATACCTTCTCATTCTGCCGCATTAAGCTAATTGATTTTTTGCAATTTTTGTAATGCGATATTTATTGCTTCAATATTTCCTCTCTCCACTTTTCTGTCACTGACCTGCTTAGTGGAAAAGTATTCGTAAAATATATTTATTTATGGCTAAGAAGTAGCTTAAACTATTAAGCTCCTTGGTAAGAAGCTTTTCAAGTGAAAATAGCGTTGAATATTAGACTTTGTGACCAAGGAAAAAAATTGAAATTGCCATTGGGTGCAAAATTTGCAGGTAAATAATTAATATTCGATCCTATAACTCTTTCTATTTTTGCTGAGCTTTTGAATACCCAAAAGCTTAAGAAACTAACCGCTCTAAAATAGTTGATATGTTTCTTTCAAGTCAGTAAATAGGATAATATGAAAGTTGGCAAAACTGGTTTTGAGGCTTTTCTTCACTTAAGGATATCAGAATGTTTTCGAGAATAATATCGGTATGGGGGTTGACAGCTCCAACAAGAAAAGAGTGGAAAGAGTTATGAACTAAATAAAGTTAACTAGTTATAAATGATCTATGTGGCAGAAAACTTTTCTGTGGAATACTGCCGGTTTGACAGTTCTTAACCGGATAAAAAATCCGGCTCTGTTTCGATTACGTAGACCCCTCTGTCACGGGAGAGGTTCAGCCTTAATATCTGCTTTTAAAATGGTGCGTGTCTATGATAGATCGTGTGTTATATTTCTTTATTGGCCTAATTGTAGGCAAGATTTTGCATGATTATTTCTAGCAGTTTAATGTTATTTCTTAAAGATTTAAACTTGTCACAAGTGAAATTAATTTAATTCTTGTATATTATGTATATCCTACGCTTCGTATTGATTTTTCTCATCCAGGTGAATTCTGCTCTTTCTCTGCCATTATTCTGGTTTCTTACAGAAAACATTTTAACGGTGTTACTGTCTCTCGAGTTTATAACTTTTCTCTCCCAAACTAGTGCTTTTGAATTACTTAAAGAGTTTCTGTTATTTCAGTAATTTGTTTAAGCTTTTTCCAAAACAATAATATTCTAAAAATTAAAAATTCAACCAAATAAATATTGCGTGACTTCGAAATAATAATCAATACATATGTATACACCTGTTACCCTCCGAATTGAAGGACATTTTAAAACGAGAGTGCGTGTTTTGCAACATTCTAACTCGTTATGCAGTTTTAATTATGTCGTTAAAAACAGTTAACAATAAGTCTGCCACGAAATTGGTAATACCCTGGAGGAAACTTCGGAGATCCTAAAAAATGTATATCTATACTTGTATATGTGCTTAGCGTGACGAGCGGAGTCGCTATAGCCATGGCCATCAGTTCGGCTGTTTGTATATGCGCGAACTAATCCCTCAGTTTTTGAGATATTGATCAGAGATATTGCTTATGTCCTTTTCTCTCCAAGATGCCGCTCATTTGTAGGAACCACTATATAGTTACATGTTATACAAACTGTTCGATCAAAATTCAACTTTTTGTAAGGACATTTTTTTTATTTCACAAGATATTTTAACGAAACTCGGCATGAATTATTGTCCAGGACACATTACTCAGATCGAATCACTATAGCCTATAGCTGTCATACAAATTGTCCGATCAAACTCAAGTTCTTGATTTTCTTTTTTTTCGTGAAGCAAACATTTTTTGAACTTTTTTTTTGTGGTTGGTTGGCTCAGCATCACTTAATATCAAATCACAAACGATATCTTATGCCCCTAATGGTATACCTTATTTTAACGCTCCAAGTCCCTACTCACTACGTAAATACGTTTTTTTGGAAATTGGGTATACAACCTCAACGAAATTTTTTTTTTTATTTTTATTTTATTAAAGCTTACATAATAACAAATTATTATACAAACTAAAGTACGCAGCGCTAGCATCATAGGCTTTCGGCTGCCTCAACGAAATACTATGTAATGCTTTATTGGGCTTCGCTGTTCACTTTATTATTTCATTAAGCACACCATTTTATTAACGGTATACAAGTACTTATGTACACATATTTGCCTATGCAAACACTTAATTGCTTCAGAATCACTCCCTGGTGTATTGCTTACTTAGTGCCTAATATAGTTTACCAACGAGAGAAGTTGATTACCAAATGGCTGGCCAAACGCTTCACGAGTTAACGAGCGTTAAGTAAAGAGTTAAACAAGTGATGGGTTTTTGTGGAAGATCTGTATGGTATATGATATTTAGTATACCATAAAAATCGCTAAAATTACTTATTAGACAATTAGTCTCTAACTTTTATGACTGTTGCTAACATTTTATGGTGTATATTTTAGCAATGATTTCAGAAAAGAAAACATAGTTCTACCAATAACTTGTTAGCGATTAGATCATCATTCTTGTGAGAATTAATGACAGCAACAAGGGCGAACGCCGGTTGTAACAGGCAACGACAAGCTATAGGCGCACTTTTACTGAATGTCGCTTACAAATTAGAGGATTCTTCGTACTTAAGTTTGATATTCAGCTTTCAAACATAATTAATATGCTATTATCAAACTGTTTTTGGCAACCAGGCTTCGCTAAGCTGGTTTGCAACATTTCCTCAATGAGCTCAAAGAAGAATGAGTTGCACGTTTCACAAGTGTAATAGTTTTTGCACTGTCAGTGCTTTCGATATTATTTGTCACGATAAATACAAGTCAGTTTAGAAACCTTCGAACATCATATGGTTTCATATACTATAAGTATAAGGTCAAGAATTCTTCTTTTAAAGAAATTATATTATTAAATGTGTGCCTGCGTTATAACGCCTGCCTTGCTTTCATATTCAGTATTGCGCCTAAATGTAGGCAATATTTAAGTTTTTTATGTTGTCACAGCACATACTCGTATACCTGAACCGAGTTCAATAAAAAATTGGATTATAGCTATTCATTTTGGTTTCGCTTCTTTGACCAATTTCAATAATTTCGGCTCGGTATTTCGGCGTTTTGCATATTCTCATGCCCACAGCAACCCCTCTCACCTTATTCAACATAGTTAGTCGCATTTCCACCATTTTCACAAATCCGTGATACATCATCGTAGCGATCGAGATAACCGTGTGCTGCAACGTAAAGACGATATAAAGTGGCGTTGACGGTTCTAAGTTAGCCGATTTCAAGAGCATAAAATTACCGCACGAATACACTGTGTCCACGGCAAACACCAGCAATATGCTAAAATAGGAGTAATGCAACAATTTGGTGTAGATTATTTTCACACCAACTTTATGCAACATGAGATCAATATCCTGTACTGTGCGTAAACTGTACTTTAGACGATGCTTTGGTAGCATAGCCGTAATATATATGATCGTCACACCGATCAAACCGCTCAAAATTTGCAATGTATCACCGAAACGTGAGACGCCGCTGTTAAAGAAATAGCCCGCAACCGTTTCGAAATCATTCATCAGCGTCAACATATAACATGCCACATAGATGGTGATGTGTAGGAACGTGTTGATATAACCGAAAATGGATTCCTTCAATTTCTTATTGCCCGCACCGTCACTTTTGATGAAGAACGGCGTGAGACCGTGCCAAAAAGTGATCACGAATAGCGGCTGCACGCTCTCGTATAACTGTTGCGCCTGAAAGAACCGACGTAAACCGCTAACACGCTGTGGTCGTGTGGCACGCACTTCCTGTGCCTCAATGCCGTTCGTATCTTCGTCCATTCGCGTTGACTGCACCGCGTTAACTGGCCGAAAGTTGGCGTGTTGTTGTGACTTTTTAACCCAAGTCGGCACTCAACACGCCTAGGCGCGCGCGTACGCTTGTGTTGACATTTGTATGCAATGTGGTGTTTGTGTTTGACCATCAGTATTGGTCGCAGTTTTCTCCATTTCTAATGAATTGTATATCCTTTCACTACTTTTTTTAATAAAGTATCCGTTTTCATATGCAAATTAGTGGCGGGAGTTTGCGCTGCGCCACCTCACACGATATTAACATATTTATCTGCACTCGTATTTAGGTGCCGACATTGATGTCGATTCTTGTCACTGACCCACCTGTTATTGTCACTTTTTTGTTTTGATGACGAGCACACCCATCAGCGTCTAATCGCCCACTGAAGTGGGCGCTAGTTATGCATGTGACAGACATTAAACAGTTTGTCAACTAGGTTTGCTTGGCGTATAGTGGGTTACCTGTTTAGGACTGCTGCCGATGTTAGTTGCATGCTTTGTACAGGAGAGCTTTCTTTCTCACAAATAACAGTTTTACGTTTAATTGAATATTGTGATCTATATGCTTCGTGTGGCAAATTCATATAGGGTTTGTCCGGAAAGTAATAGGACTGATTTTCTTTCGCCGCGACTGTAGTTTTGGAGCGTGTGCGCACCGACTGGATTCGGTAGAGGGTGTCTCTAGCTAAAGAACGGGCGCTGGTCAGTTGTTTCCGAGTACCTGGACCGTCAGGACAAATATTTTCGCTCGACGTGTTTCTGTGAGTGGTGCAATCCCAAAATACAGCTTTCGTTAGAGCTTCCGCAGTCACCCTACAGCCCAGATATGGCCTCCCTTGTTTCCTTGCCTGAAAAGGTCGATGAAAGGCGAGCATTTTGAGACAACAGAGGGGATCCCAGCAGCATGCACCTCGGCTGCCAAGGCTATTACGAATGAATGCCTTCCGCGACGCCTTCAATGCTTGAAAATCGCGCTGGCAGCGCTGAATCGACACAGAAGGAGCCTGTGTTGAAAGTTTTTAAAGAATTGTAACGATTGGTTCAATACATTTTTTAAATCGACCCAGTCTTATTACTTTCCAGACAAACACTGTAAGTCTAACTTCTGCCGAGTTAACAGCTCTTGGCTGGATAAAAAATCCGTGTTCGTTCCGGTTACTTACACCCGATTGTCGTGGGGTCGGACTGCTTGGCCCTTAACCGAAATAGTTGTTTTTGGTTTCCAAAGTTTAGTGCGTATTTTTTACGGCTATCGCTAGATCATGAAATACTTTTTGATATTTCCACACGTCAAAGCGTTCGCCGACATGCTTGTGATCTCTGTTTCCATTCAATCGCTGGTGAGTGAGTTTCGAAACTATTTTATTGGCAAAGAATAATTACCATCATAGTCTGAGAGACAGAGAACTGCTCCCTAAAGAAGTCCATTTTGGACTCCTCAAATTCGAAACGTTGGTAATTGTGGAAATGATCTTTCGTGAAAAAATTAGGTTAGAAGATCTTTATTTTATGGCTAATCAAGTTCACGTAGGATCTCGCAAGGAAATTTTTGATCTACAACCGCTTAAGATGCTCAGAAGTTTTTGTAAAAAAAAAAAAAATTAAGAAAAAATTCAAAAGTCCCTAATAAATATCCCTGCAAGCCAACTATGTACATAAAATGTCGTCAGGCGTCTAAGGCATTAAATATTGACTTGTTGCTCTTTTAATTGCTCATTGCGGTAACACATCTGCGTATAGTACATAGAAGCGCATGCCGGTAATTTGCATACGCGTTTTATGCGGGTTTTTTAGTTAATTTAATTTCTCAACACAATTCAATTAAGTACTTTCCTTCGGTATAGTTTTTCATTGCGGTACATATGTATGTATGTATGCAAAGGTACATATATGTAGTTAAATACTATATATATTTATGTAAACATAAGCCACCGCTAGCGTAGAACAAACATTAAATAATACATACATACATACATATGTATAATACTAACTGGACTTTGTTAATTGAAAGCATTCTCCTTTCCTTTCACAAAACACTTTCTCTTTCTCCACTTAGGCTACTAGAGCACATAACCTCACATTCTAGCTGAAGGTACTCATTTGGCTATATATGTATGTACATAAGCACAATACTAAATAAGATAAGTTAGATGAATAACATGTTTGTTTGTCTTGTCTTGTCGTCCTGCCTGTCTGTCCGTCTAGTTGATTGGTAAATATTTAATGAACATTCTGCTCAGACAAGCTTTTGTTTTTAGTGTACTAATCATTTGTTGTAAGCAATTGTTAGTGCCGTATGTATGTGTATATAGGGTGGGCCAAACAAAACATTTTTCATTTTTTTTTTTAAGGGGGCATTCTAGTCTAGAAGCATGAATTTCAGGTAATTTTTAAAGTGTCGTTAAAAAAAAGGTAAGTAATATTTTTACTATACAGTTTTTTTTATTAGTTATTTATTAATTTTTGAAGAGTACAGAAAAAAATTAAAAACTAAAAAAAGTAAAAAGTTTCAAAAATTATGAGCTGACGAAGTGGGGGGTCTCTAAAAATTTCCACTGAAACCAAAAAAAAAAAGATAATCTAGAATAATGTCGCAATGGTCGGAACTACGGAAAAGTGGGAAACATTTTTTTTTTTACAAAATGGCGACTGCCTGAAAATAAAATTTTTTTTTGATCACTTTTTCTGACTATTTCGAATTTTTTAAAAACAATAAAAATAAAAAATTTGGGATGGGGCTAGTTCCAACCATAAACAAGCCTATAAAGAAGACTCTAAAAAAATTCAAGTAAATTGGTCCAGTAGAACCTGAGAAATCGTGGGCATCGTTCCGAAAAAGTCAGTTTTGAGAAAAACGCGTTTAAAGTTTTGCGTTTCGGCCGAATCAGTTAGGATGCCGGGTTAGAAAAATGCCTATATCTCCGAAAATAATTTGAATTTTGAAAAAACCTCTTGTACACATATTCTTGAATAGTTAAACTTTGAAAATATAAAACAAAAAAAAATTTTCGATTTTTTTAAATTTCTAGACTAGAATACCCCCTTAATATTGGGTGGTCAAAAAATTCTTATCGTATTTTGTCAATAGATGTATAGGTAGTCGTGTAGTACAACAATGGTTTGCTCGCTTCCGTTCTGGAAATTTCTATGTGAAAGATACACCTCGTTCTAGTCGACCTATCGTTGAAAAAGTCTATGAAATTATGGAAAAGATTGGCCAGGACCGTCACATAAGCAGCCATAACATCGCCAAGGAACTCAAAATTCATCATCAAACGGTTTTGAACCACAAAAAGAAGCGCGATGTGTGGGTACCACATGAATTGTCTGTGAAAAATTTATTGAGCCGAATTAATATCTGCTGAAACGAAATGAAATCTAACCATTTCTGAAGCGAATGGCAACAAGAGGTGAAAAGTGGTTTAAATACGACAACAATGTGCGAAAAACATCATGATCCAAGCATGGTGAAGCTCAAAAAATGGTCCCAAAGGCAGGATTGACGCCTCGAAAGGTGGGATTGGAAAGGAATCATCCACTATGGAGCTGCTCCAGCCTGGTCAAACCATTAATTCTACATTTTACTTTCAACAACTGGTGAGACTGAATCAAGCAATCGAAAAAACGGTCAGAACTGATCAACAGAAAGGGCTTCGCCTTCCATCAGGACAACGCTACACCAGACACATCTTTGATGACTCGGCAAAACTGGCAGAGCGTGGATGCATCCATCATTCAGCCCTTACTTTGCACCATCGGACTAGCATTTCTTTTGGTACATATTTGATTCATTAAAGTTCTGTATAAATATAAAAAAAAATAAGTGAAAGTTTGATTAGAAATACGAAAAGACTTTTTCGACTACCTAATCTAATAATTTTAATTAATATTAATAATTTTAAAATAAGAAAATATTTCACAATGCGCCCCTTCTTAACATTAATATTATTTTTTTCGCAATTTCATAAATTCACACAAATTCACGGTATCTAAGGCAAACACTGAAAATAAAAATTTTCGGTCCACCCTAATGTGCATACGTAGATATTCGTCTATAAATATCACAACAAACTATCACATGGCTCATGTAAAATCGACTAGCGTGGTCATTTCTCCTAATTAAAAATGCATTAATGTAATTTTGATCTAGCGAAGTGAAAATCATTATTTTGTAATGCGATAATTTAAGCACTATAAGCATATTTCAACAATTCTATTGCTAAATATTGTTATAGTTTGCTCACTGGTCTTTATTTAGTTGATATTTCGCTGCAATAACGGTAACTACTGTTGAAGACAAATGCTGAACAGTCATTAAGAGCGTATGAGAGATGAGGTTACTTCAGAAGTCCATCTCAAGGCCTCAACATATTTTTAGAAATTTTTTAAATTTTTCTAAAATTTTCGAAAGCACTTCTCAACATCTCAGAATTACATATGTAGAAGTATTAAGTTTTGGAATAGCGTTACTGAAATCGTCATCGAACGCAAGTACAAGAAAACCAAGGAATAACCGAACATTTACTACATAATGTTAAGTCCAAACCACGAGGACCGATCTATGTCTGATTTCGGATTGAAAATAATAATAAACAATTATTGTGGAGACTAGCCACATTGAACACTTTCTAGAGTAAAACCAAAATCCGATATTTCAAAGTCTAAAAAAAACTAAAAAGCAATAAGAATGTTTCGTATTTAGTAGCAGACGTTCAACACTTTCGGGTTCTTGAGGCCCATCTGCAGTCTCTTTAAGATGCATGGTTATCCGAATAGTTTGCGCCAAGTTCGGCTATCCACATTATATGAGAACTTTAAGCAGCTGCAGTTATTTTGATATTTTAGACTCTTTTGTATAATACAGGTTTTGTCCGGAAAGTAATAAGACTGATTTTCTTCCGCCGCGATTGCACTTCAGATCGTACGCGCACCGACTGGATTCGGTATAGGGCGTTCTTAGCTAACGAGCAAGCGGTTGGTCAGTTGACTCCGAGTACTTGGAGTACATCCGTTTGATATGATCCAGATGTTGATCAGCAACAAGTGGTGTGTGTTCGGTGGCACCAGGTCTTTTTGGAGGGCGGGAAAGATTTCGCTGATGATGAATGAGCAAATCCAAAGTGAAAACGAGCTCATTGTATTTTCTGACATCAAAGGCATTGTCCACCATTCCTCCTGGACAAACCGTCAACATCAAGTTTTATGTGGACGACCTGAAGAGACTCAAAAGAAGCGTCAATCGGGTCCGACAAGACATTGCAACCGATTGGAAGTTGCACCATGACAACGCCCTGGCTCACACCGCCTTTCTTGTGAACAGCTACGTAACCAAGGCCAGCATCCCATCGCTTCCGCAGCCGCCCTACAACGCAGATGTGCCCACCCGGACTTTTCCTTGCCTGAAAAGGCCGATGAAAGGGGATCCAAGCAGCATGCACCTCGGCTCTCAAGGCTATTCCGGAGAATGCCTTACGTGACGCTTTCAATGCTTGGAAAACGCGCTTGCAGCGCTGCATCGACGCAGAAGGAGCCTATTTTGGAAATTTTGGAAGTTTTTACAGAATTGTAATGACTGGTTCAATAATTTTTTTCTAACGACTCAGTCCTATTACTTTCCGGAGAATGTCAGTTGTCACGAAAAGGTGATGGATAGCTTTGCGGTTAATGTTGGCGTAAAGTATTCCGTTCAGATCTCACTGAAATAATAAAGCTTTTGTCTCACCCACTTTCTTCCCAACCTATAATTTTCTATACTCGTATAATTAAAATATCCACACACACAACATACACATCCTACCTTATTGAGTATGACCAGACGGCGCTCAAAGCCACGCGTTATAAAACAAAAGAGGCAAATTGCCAAAAACAACACCGAATGTTGCAAAACGAACGCGATGCACACACATAACGACGGCTTCACATGCGCCGAATGCAAAAGCAAATAAACACCCGCACAATAGATCGCAATAATCAGTATTTTCGCAACGATCAGCACCAATGCATAACGGTAAATACGCGAGTACTTTACACGCACACCAATATTCGCAAAATTCAAATCCAAATCGTTGAACACCTCAATTATACGCCGCATCTTACAACGCTGGGTCAATGCCGTCGTATAGATGACAATACCGGTGACAATACCGTTACATATCTGCAGTGTATCACCCGCAATGGAGATGTTCGTGCGTAAGAAGTAGCCCACGACAGATTCGGCATTCAACAGTGAATTGAGAAAGCAAAGGCCGTAAAGCGTCACATAGGCGGCCGTGTTGCAAAAGCCAAAGCAGGACGCGCGTATCTCGCTGGTACCGTTACGACGCTTTACAATGCGAAACGGTGTCAGACCGTAGATGTAGGTGATCAGGAAGAGCGGCTGGAGAGTGGCGAAAACTTCTTGCGAAATGAAGTACTGACGTATGCGTTGAAGGCGGGTTGCCGCCGCTGGCTGCTGGAGCGTGTTGGCGAGTTCGATCGTTGTTTCGTAACTTTTATTGACAATTTTTCTCATTTTTTATTTAAATATTAGTTTTTTTTTTCTGCGCAAATGTTGCTATCCAGCACGCGTCTCGCACACGACTGTTTGTTTGAGCTATCGACTGCCTGTTGAATGTCGACTAGGATATGCCAATAAATAAACTTTGGCTCTATTTGTGCACAGGTAATTCATTACCGGCAGCCATGTGACATGTTTGTTAAGTAATCATATCGCACACATTAAAATGATGGCCCAAGGGGATTGTGATTGCGATTATAGTTGTATGTACGAGGTTTGTTCAAAGGATATTGCGAACTATGTATTCCCTAAGAAAGTATTTATTTATTTATGAATATCTCGTTTGTTACCTTTAAAGTAATCATCTCCAGATATATTGGACTATTACCAGGAATTTTTTGTTCTTCCACAAATCCAAAAATTTTACTTAAATCTCACGTAATTTTTGAGGTTATGTGAAAAAGGTCTAGAAACATAAGTTATAAGCCTTCTTCTTACTTACAATAGAACTCGTAGTTTTGCCGGAAATAGAGATAAACGATAACTAAACCTTAAAATGCAGCCACACCCCATCCTTTGCTTTTCCTAACCTCAGTTTAAAATTTTATCTTTTGTTTCTAAAATTCGCAACAAAACAATCCAAAATCGAATCCACGTAGCCAGGGAAAATTCAAAACTCTCAACAATTTTTGTACCAGACTCGTATGTATATACATTGTCACTACGTGGGTGACTCAATTAGTACGCATTTTATAGATTTTCGATTAAATAGATAGTTTTTAGACAATATAAGCAGTGCCCTAGTCCCTTTACAGATCCTTCCTTTTCCAGGGTGATAAAACAGTTGACTTCTGTTTAGCACTTCGAAGCGGAATAACAGAAGTATGTAGAAGCTTTGTTCAAAATGAGAATTTAAAGGTATCCTCCGAACTACTCGTAAGTTAATGGAAATCAATTTTCATGTTTCTTTATATATTCAGCACGTTAATTGGATGGTATTCAGAGTTTCTCAGTTTTTAACTAATCATAAAACATCAAGTTGTTGTAACTAATGAAGATTTAGTCTCTAAAATTAAAGCTCAAAAATTTACATTTCGAAATTTCTAAAAACCTCAGTTAAATGTTAGAGTTCCCAAGCCTTTAAAAAGTTTTGTTGAGTTAAAAATGTTTACTTCAGTTTACAGACTTTAAAGCGAAACGGGTTCCGTGCTGTGTCCCTGCTAGTGTCGTCACGTTGTTGTTGCTAGTATTTGACA
This sequence comes from Bactrocera zonata, assembly GCA_037783105.1. Classification (NCBI taxonomy): domain Eukaryota; kingdom Metazoa; phylum Arthropoda; class Insecta; order Diptera; family Tephritidae; genus Bactrocera; species Bactrocera zonata. The sequence goes on along the minus strand of JBAWJQ010000736.1, from coordinate 6,060 downwards.
AGAGTTCTTAGAAAAGTAAATAAAATTAGCCTACTTTTTCAATGATAACATAAGCAGTAGCAAGGGGCACCTGGGGGGTCAAAATTTTGACAGAATGCACGTGGCCTCGCTCTCTAATATAATCATCTTCGTAACCACTAAATTTGCTCAGAACAAATTTTTAAGTCCCACCTGCTGACAGTGTGGATGAAATCAAAATATAACTATGCCACTCACCTTATAACGGTTTTGTTAAAAACTACTAAAAGCGCGATAAATTAATAACTAAGTGCTTTATAGCTCTAATATAATCATCTTCGTAACCACTAAATTTGCTCAGAACAAATTTTTAAGTCCCACCTGCTGACAGTGTGGATGAAATCAAAATATAACTATGCCACTCACCTTATAACGGTTTTGTTAAAAACTACTAAAAGCGCGATAAATTAATAACTAAGTGCTTTATAGCTCTAATATAATCATCTTCGTAACCACTAAATTTGCTCAGAACAAATTTTTAAGTCCCACCTGCTGATTGTGTGGATAAAATCAAAATATTATAACTATGCCGACTCGCCTTATAACGGTTTTGTTAAAAACTACTAGAAGCGCGATAAATCAATAACTAAATGCTTGATAGACATAAAATTTCCACTTTGAATTTGCTCATTTTTCCGATCTTCATCAGCGACCTCTTCCCGGCCTTCCAAAAAAGCCTAATGCCACCGAAACACATCACTTCTTGTTAAAGCCACATCTGGGTAAGCCTGCTTGATCATGTCAAAAGTCTCTGTCGCAGATTTACCGAGTTTCATACAATATTTAATCGCGTATCTCTGCTCTAACGAATGCTGCTTTTCGGCTTGCACCACTCACAGAAACACGTCGTGCGAAAATTTTTGTTCTCACTCTCCAGGTGCTCGGAGACAACTGACCAGCTGCTCGGTCGTTAGGTAGGAACGCCCTCTACCGAAAATCGGTTCTATTACTTTCCGGAAAAATCCTGTATAAAGTTTTGTTAAACCCTGAAGATAATTTTCCGTCTTTGATCCTTGCAAGAGCATAAAGTGTTCAGTTACACCCGATTTTAGCTCATTCTTACTTGTTTCGTACTTGCTGATCAAACCTCGTAAAAATTTTGTTTCTAATATTTTAAATATTTACATAATTAGCTTATCCAGCCGTTACTCACCTTATTCAAGGCCTTAATTCTCAACTTCGTCGACATCATTAAATGATTGAATAGACAAAGTGCGAAACATATTCCAATCTGTTGACTTAAAACAATAAATATAAATTGCCACGATGGTAATGCTTGTAAACGAATCGAACAGCTTATATAAATTATGCAATTAATCGAGTAAATAAAACTCGTAAAAATTAGCTGCCAAATTACATTTTTCCACAAATTCCCATAATTCCAACGTATGCCAATTCGTTCGAAACTCTTATCAATTTTCGGAAAATACTCGAAAACCCACAGCAACTGTCGTCTACGTAGCGTATTCGTTATTAAACCGATCGCCGCCGCAATGCCGTTTGCCAAAACTATAGCCATTTCGCCACCATTTGTGATATCCGTATTGAGAAAGTTCCCGATATATGTAACCTTGCAATAGATCGTGTACGCACAGCAGTATGCGAAAAGAGATAAGGTCAAAAATGTAACAATAAGCGAAAATCGTGAGGGTGCCAATGATTTGAGGCCCAGCTCATTGCTAACAACGACGTACGATGTGATACCGAGTGCGTGTGTGAAGAACAATAACGGTTCTATGGATTTATAGTATCCGTGGGCACCGAATAGATTTGCAGAAGTCCGTCGCACCACAAACATTTTCACTCTTGCCAATATAATCACAAACTGATACTTTATTCTACCGACGGACACAGCAAGAGCCGGATTAATTTTTATTAAATCATTATAACTACACCACTTGCACTCATGCATACTTGGAGTCAAGTCAATTTTAATCAAATTTGAAGCATTAATGCATGCGTAGGCAAAATATTTAATCCCGCCAGGAACTTAGGTGCTTTCAAGTTTACTAAATATTTAGTGTTTAGTAAACCAGTACCCAGTTGACACGGTTTTTTTTAATTAAATTTATTAACTGACTAAATATTGGGTTGTTAAAAGTCTCGCGGTATTTTTATTGAATCAATTCGTGTGGCACCCATACATCGAGCTTCTTAGTGACTCCAAGATTCTTCAAATGGTTTATAACGGTTTGATGACTACTATGCCGGTCTCTTTCGACCAATTCAGCGATTTTATCGCAATTTTCGACGACAGGCCTTCCGAAGCGTGGCGCATCTTCGACCACCTCTACATCAGAACGAAAACGTTGAAACCATCGTTGTGCGGTGGAAATGGAAAATATCGGGTCCATAAACTGCACAAATTTGATTGGCGGCTTGAGATGCATTTTTGCCTTTATCGTAGTAGTACTGTAAAGTATGCCGTATTTTCTCTTTATTTTGCTCCATGTTTGCGACGCTATAACTCACGAACGACTTAAAAGAAACGACAATCAATCCAACATGTGTTAGCGCGTGAAATGAGCTTTCCAAAAAGGTATAGCATGACCCGATGCGACGAATAAAACTAGAACTACGCGCTTTCAGCGTCAACTAGCGAAAATACCGCAAGACTTTTTTGGCAACCTTATAAATCACTCGGGAAATGGGATAATAAATTTGTTATCATTTTCAGTTTAAAGAAGTTGTTGAATACTTGCTTGAAATTTCTGATTTAGGTGTTTTAGGAATTATAGAATAATAATTTATTATACTGAACAAGATAAAAATAATTGAAAAGATAATAAATAAGTTTTCATTAAAAAATTGTACCAATTTGAAAAGTGTGTCTTAACGGGAATGTGCTGATAAACTTAACCTCATGACATGTTTTCACTATGAATACTTTATGGCGGGAATTAATAAATGAAGTAGACCATATATGTATATGGTATATGTTATATGTATGTATATGATAGCACGCCAATGCTTTGCCATTGTCCATTTTGGAATTTTGAATAGAAACGTTCACAATACTTTAAACCTTCTTAGTGGCATGTCAAAAGTCACTTGTTTACCATTAGAATGCGCAATTGTGGTTAATAATGTTTAATTATGACATCTGACACCTAACATTGAGGAATGTTAATATTAATATAATACAGGGTTTGTCCGGAAAGTAATAGGACTGAGTCGATTTAAAAAAAAAATATTGAATCAATCAGTACAATTCTTTAAAAACTTTCATAATAGGCTCCTTCTGCGTTGATGCAGCGTTGCCAGCGCGATTTCCAAGCATTAAAGCGTTGAAGGCGTCGCGGAAGGCATTCTCCGGACCACCGAGGCGCATGCTGCTTGGATCGCGTCTGTCGTTTCATAGTGCTTGCCTTTCAACGGTCTTTTCAGGCAAACAAAAAGTCAAAGATTCATCACTCGTCACCTGTATTTACCTACTTCAAACATTTGGGGTCACTTGACCACATGTTCAAATTTTCTTGGCCCGCCTCCACTCATTCACTCGCATTTTCTGGCCGTCAGTGGGCACCTTTGAGACCATCTTGAACGTATATTCAAGTGCTCCGTCACAATATCATGAACCGCAGATTTTGATAATTTTAACATATGCGCAATTAAACGAATACTTAGTCGACGGTCTGAGTTCAAAACTTTTCGCACACGAGTTACATTGTCGATGTTTGTCGAAGTCGCAGGTCTCCCAGCACGGTCTTCATTAGCGACCTTTTTCCGGCCCTTCAAAAAGTTCTGGTGCCACCAAAACACACCACTTTTTGCTAAAGCAACATCTGGCTCAGCCTGCTTGATCATATCAAACGTCTCTGTCGCAGATTTACCAAGTTTCACACAGAATTTAATCGCGTACCTCTGCTGTAACGAACGCTGTATTTTCGGCTTGCATCACTCACAGAAACACGTCTAGCGAAAATGTTTGTCCTGACTCTCCAGGTGCTCGGAGACAACTGACCGCTCGTTCGTTAGCTAGGACTACTCGAGGCGGAAGTAAATCAGTCCTATTACTTTTCGGACAAACCTGGGATACGACAATCTCGACAGAAGCATGGTAACGAAAATCAAAACATGATGCAATTGACGCTCGATAAAAGAGACTATAGGAAAATTATCGGAATACTGACTGGTCACTGTTTTGTTCCGGCACATGCACACAGAATGAGACTGACAGATCGAGAAGACTGCAGTAAATGTTTAGAGCAGGGCACCAGGGAAACAGTGGAGCATCTCTTGCGCATTTGTACCGCATTGGCAAGAATACGCTGTAAGCATCTGGTATCCCCACGGTATGATACACAGGAGGAAGTATCGATAGGTAGGCCGAGGAGTTTGTCAAAATTCGCCTCAAGCGCAGGAATTATCCTAAAGGATGATTACTTCTCTTGGACCTAGGAACTGAACTTATTTATTGGCCTACCAGTTTAACCTAACCTAACATTCCTAAATAGCTTCAGCGTTGCTATTATCAAGTCCAGTAACTAGTTTTTACTTTACCTTTGGATTATGGAATAACTATTTCTCATCAGGTTTTTCTTATTTCCTCTTATTTGTATTTTTTGCAAATAATTATGATGACAAATATTTCGAAATGTTTGGTTACATACCATATAAATATTATTTGTTGCATTGTATGTAAAGCCTGGCACTTGCTCAAAGATATTTATAGATAGTCTAAAAATGGAGATAATCAAAAAGAGCAGTGACCCCATGCCGTTTGCATGACCTTGAGCAATTAACATGCTTTACTGTTATTTTGCATTACAACCGGCGTCATTGTATGCAGGTACATATGGTGTTGTAAAGTTGTAAGTCATTCTATTGTTAATGTATTTGTGGTCATGTTGCTAGCCGGCTACATTTTGCATAGTAACTGTTGTAAGTGAATGTGAGTGTGTACTGCTGCCAAAGGCGGTGCAATGCATTGCAGACACCGTTAGTTTTTTCTGCTTTTACACATTACTTATAAAGATATGGTTGTGTTTAGCTCAATAATGGTTTTTTGTTTAATTTTTGTTTTTGTAAATACATAACTGTCGGTATGTATGCGTTCTTGCCTTCCATCGATTGTGGCGTGCCATAAAATCGGTGAAATACCTTTGCTCTTATAAGTTATTGGTGTTAAATCTTGAATTCGCCATACATATCTGTAACCGAACATTTTTACTCTTGCAACATGTAAGGATCTAGGACCTCCTGCAGTTCAAAAAAGTGTGAAAATAATGAAGAAATTCACTATATTTCGAAATTTTTGTATAAAAAGGAAGAATGCCACGCAAGCCACCAATGAAATTTGTAAAGTTTATGAAGACGATGCACAGTGGCATTTCGGCGGAAAAAATAGGATTTTTCCACTTTCCAATTTCAAAATTTAATGATTTTGTTTTGTAAAGAAATATTTGGATAAGAAAAATTCAACAAGGTTTTTTATAAAAAGTGAAATTTTATAGTTAAAAAAACTAACAGAAGTCGACGGAAAGTTATTCAATAAAGTCAGATTAAAATTATTGTCCAAATAAAGAATTTTTTTTGTGTGGAAGCTTATAGCTATGGCTTTTCTTTTATTTTTTAGTGAAAATATAGCACCTACTTGTTTATAAAAAAAAAATTTATTGAAATTGTCAAAGTAAGCTAATTTTTATAATTTTTCAAAAATTATACTAAAAAATATCAACTTTTCACTTCTTAATGGAAAAAAACTTTATGTGCTTTGCCTTGCTTAGCCCTCTTACTATAAAAAAAATGGAAGTTCCGAGTCTGTACTTTCAATTAAAAAAAAAAAAACAACCGCCAATTACCGTCCCTTTTAGTAACATCGATTTTAATTTCAACAAATACTGAAGTCTTCAGACTTCTTATAACAAAAATTTTGGCAATTGCAGTTATATGGAAGGTGGGTGTGGCAGTGGGCGGTTTTCCAAGATTTTTTCAAAATTTCTTAATTTAGTCCAGAGAAGTGTTTCTGCAAAGTTTCATTGTTGTACGACCACTCCTTCTATTTTTCTCCAAGAAATGTATGGAGCGGTGCCACTGTGC
>JBAWJQ010000735.1:0-29612 GCA_037783105.1 Bactrocera zonata | reverse complement strand
CGCCGAACACAATACCAAAATTTTTGCAAATATATTTTTCGTCCGAAGAGGAACAACTTTCTTTACGTCAAAGTGCTACACCAACTCTTCAACGAGACATTTTGAAATCAATTCAAGAAATTCTTCGAGTAAATAATGTGTATGTTAGAAGTTTCAAGACATCTATATATCGTATGCCCACTAATTCGAATAATTATAAGGTTGTAATCCATGCGGACAAGCGCCCCGCTAATGAACATTATGGCCGCTATAATGCCCCCGTCGCAGATGAGGTCGCAGTATTGATGGTTAACGAAAATTCTGGCCCCGTGATATTATTTTACATTCACGTGACAACACTCTCCATAGGGTATCAGAACTTCATCGTTCATATGATCCCTTGCAGTACCCTCTTATATTTTTGAATGGTGAGGACGGTTATTGTATTAATATACCGCAAACTTGTCCAAACAGTGGGGCGCCTATTCCACAAAAAAAAAATTTCCTGTATGCAATTTTACGCATATAGAATTATATTAAGGGAAGATAGCTTTAATGCGATTCATAGGTATGGATATCTCTTCAACCAATACTGTGTGGACATGGCTGCTAAAATGATTACGGAAAGGCTGAATTTTATACGAGGACATCAAAAGACGTTACGTGCAGAAAATTATAAACACCTAAGATATGCGCTTAACGAAGATCGCAACCCCGAAAATATTGGCCAGTTGGTAATTTTGCCTTCTTCGTTTACTGGCTCACCTCGATATTTGCATGAACGGACACAAGATGCACTCTTATATGTCCGTCATTATGGTAGACCTGACTTATTTGTAACTTTTACATGTAATCCAGAATGGAGTGATATCAAAAACGAATTGTTTCCAAATCAACGACCATGTGAGCGTCATGACATTGTTTCAAGAATATTCCATATCAAACTACATCAACTCATGAGTATAATTACGAAAAAAGAAATTTTTGGGAAAGTTAGGTGCCATATGTTTACAGTTGAATGGCAAAAACGGGGTTTGCCTCACGCGCATATTTTAATTTGGCTAGCAGACAAAGTTCTACCCGATGAAATGGATCGGATTATATCAGCGGAAATTCCAAATAAAGAAGTAGATCCTTTGCTGTATGATATTGTTACTAAAAATATGATCCACGGTCCATGTGGGTCTAATAACCCATCAGCACCCTGCATGTCGAATGGACGATGCTCAAAAAGATACCCGCGCGAGTTTCTGCAGCATACTCAGACCGGAGAAGATGGATATCCAAAATATAGGCGAAAGTCTCCAGCGGATGGCGGACATACCCATTTACTTGCCTCTGGGTACAAAGTCGACAATGGATGGATTGTTCCATATTGCCCCGTTCTTTCCAGGTGTTTCTCCGCCCACATCAATGTAGAGTACTGCCATTCTGTGCAAGCAATTAAATACATTTGTAAATATGTCAACAAAGGCAGCGACGCAGCGACCTTTTCTGTTCAGAACAATAAAGACGAGGTGCAAAATTTTTTGAATGGACAATATCTAAGTACATCGGAGGGTATTTGGAGGTTATTGCGATTTTCGGTTCATGAGCGTTTCCCAACAGTTGTACATTTATCTGTTCACTTAAAAAATGGACAAAGAGTGTACTTCACACCGAATAATGTTGAACACGTGCCACAGCAACCACCACAAACAACTTTGACAGCATTTTTTTCCCTTTGTTCCGTTGATAATTTTGCAAAAACTTTGTTGTATTCTGAAGTACCCACATTCTACACCTGGACTAATAAAAAATGGCAACGTAGAAAACGTGGACAGAATGTCCCTAATCATCCCGGTATTAAGCGAGATACTGCGTTAGGAAGGGTATACACAATACATCCCAATTACTCAGAATGCTTCTACCTTAGACTATTGCTGCATCATGTTCGAGGACCGACATCTTTCACTGATTTACGGCGAGTAGATGGTCAACTATATTCAACATATCAGGCGGCTTGCCGAGCACGACAATTGCTACAGGACGATAGCCACTAGAAGAATACATTGTTTGATGCCACCATTTCTGATAGCGCATGCAAAATGCGAGAGCTTTTTGCGATAATGCTTATTTATTGTGAAATTTTTGATCCGGAAGGATTATGGAATTTATTCCGCAAAGATTTATGTGCAGATATTTTACATAATATGCGCGAGAGTAGTAATGATCCTGAGATGGAGTTTACTGGTGACATTTTTAATACAGGACTAATTTTACTTGAGAATTTAGTTTTCTCTTACGGAGAAAAACACCTAAAGGATTTCGGTTTGCCTGAACCAAATCGAAGTAACTCAAACTTAGACCCCATTTGTTACACGCGGGAAACAACGTATAATACCCATGAGCTACAGCAATTTTTACTAGCAAATGAACCAAAGCTAACGTCAGAGCAACGAATAATATACGATAAGATCATTTCAAGTGTGGATAATATTATGGGAAATGTTTTTTTTATAGACGCGCCAGGAGGGACAGGCAAAACCTTCGTAACTTCACTAATTTTAGCTAAAGTTCGTGGTGAAGGCAAAATTGCTGTTGCAGTTGCTTCTTCAGGTATTGCTGCTACTCTTCTGTGTGGAGGAAGAACTGCTCATTCTACGTTTAAGCTACCACTTAGTTTTTTACCGGAACAAAGGTGTACTTGTTCGATCAAGAAAAATAGCCCTATGGCCGAAATACTTCAGAAAGCATCGCTAATAATATGGGACGAGTGCACAATGTCTCATAAGTGTCATATCGATGCGGTCGATATAACTCTTAAAGATTTAAGATCTTCGCATGCGGCAATGGGTGGAGTTACATTCGTATTCACAGGAGACTTTAGACAAACTCTACCGGTGGTTCCTAAGGGTACAAGAGCAGATATTGTTAACGCGTGCATAAAGAAATCGGAATTGTGGTCTCATGTACAAAAATTAAAATTGACTGCCAATATGCGAGTAAAGCTTTGTGGAGCTGGACCATCCAATCGGTTTGCAAAGTTCCTACTTAAAATAGGTAACGGTTGCAAATCTGTCACCAAAGATGGTTATGTAATAATGCCAGATATTGCAGGAACCTGTGTTAGAACAGTTGACCAACTTATTGATAACGTGTATCCAGATATTATTAATTTGCACCACAAGGACTCTAAGTGGTTATATGAGCGAGCTATAATTACTTCGACGAATTCCGCTGCAGACGAAATTAACAAAGCTGTTTGTCAAAGAATATTATCGGAATATAAAATTTATAATTCTTTTGACACAGTGACAGATGAAGGAGACGTTGTTCACTATCCAACGGAGTTTCTTAACTCTCTTAATCCCTCGGGACTACCTCCATTTCAACTAGAACTTAAAATTGGTACGCCAATAATCCTTCTACGATATCTTAAGCCTCCCAATTTATGTAATGGCACTCGACTGAAGATAACGCAATTGATGGCTAATATCATTCAAGCAAACATTTTAACCGGACCTGCAGCAGGCGAAAGCACAATGATCCCTCGGATACCAATGATACCTACAGATCTTCCATTTAGTTTCAAAAGAGTACAGTTCCCCGTTAAGACGTGTTTCGCGATTACCATTAATAAGTCCCAAGGGCAAACATTTAATACTGTTGGCATAGATCTTCGAAACGAAGTATTTTCTCACGGTCAATTATATGTGGCTCTGTCACGAATTGGTTCCCCGCAAAACCAAACTGTTCTCATTTCTGGCAATGGAAATAAAACAAAAAATGTTGTATTCACTGAAGTTTTTAATAATTAAAATATATCCTTTTTGGTTATTGTTCCAAAATACATCAATTATAGTATACCTTATTTCATATCTTGAATTAATATTTACTCTATACAATCCTATTTATTTTATGTAAGAGTTTTGAATTGTTACCTTTTTGTTATCTATTTTTAATTTTTCTGTAAAAAAGAATTTAATAAACAAATTATTTATAACGTTAATGAATTTAAAAGTGTTTGCAATTAATTCAAATATGGGTAGTAAATATTTGTAAGTCTAACATAAGTTACACATTATACTCATGTATGTGTGTTTACATGTACGAATAAAGGTATTCTTTCAATTGCATTTTAAACTACATTAAATTCTTTCCAATACCCTCATCGTTTTAGTTTTTGCGGCGTAACAAAGTAAGCCGGGTATTTGCTAGTATATACATATTTAGCGGTCGATATCGAAATGCTTCAAATAATTAGTTTAACATATTTAAGTTAAATAACTTCTTTATCTGAAGTTTACATAAAGCCTTAACGATATAACGGCAGTGCATTTGGAAGAAATCCGTAATCTTGTATTTAGGTATATAAACGATTTTCTTGTATATACACATTTAGCAAACGATATCGAAATGCTTCAAATCATTAGTTTAAAATATTTAAGTTAATAAACTTTCTTTAACGAGCTGAAGTTGACATAAAGCCAAAACATCATAACGGCAGTGCATTTAGAAGAATTCTGTAAACTTATATTTAGGTATAAGAGTCGATTTTCTTGTATACACACATTTAGCGGTCGATATCGAAATGCTTCAAATAATTAGTTTATCATATTTAAGCTAAATAACCTTCTTTATCTTACTGAAGTTTACATAAAGCCTTAACGGTATAACGGCAGTGCATTTGGAAGAAATCCGCAATCTTATATTTAGGTATAATTTCGATTTTCTTGTATATACACATTTAGTAATCGATATCGAAATGCTTCAAATCATTAGTTTTACATATTTAAGTTAGTTAACTTTCTTTATCTTACTGAAGTCTACATAAAGCCTTAACGGTATAACGGCAGTGCATTTAGAAGAATTCCGTAATCTTATATTTAGGTATAGAGTCGATTTTCTTGCATATACACATTTAGCAATCGATATTGAAATGCTTCAAATCATTAGAATAACATACTTAAGTTATATAACCATCTTTATCTTACTAAAGTTTACATAAAGCCTTAACGGTATAACGGCAGTGCATTTGGAAGAAATCCGTAATCTTATATTTAGGTATATAAACAATTTTCTTGTATATACACATTTAGCAATCGATATCGAAATGCTTCAAATCATTAGTTTAACATATTTAACTTAATAAAGCTTCTTCAACGAATTGAAGTTGACATAAAGCCATGGCGGCATAACGGCAGTGCATTTGGAAGAATTTCGTAATCTTATATTTAGGTATAAAGTCGATTTTGTTGTACATACACACTTAGCAATCGATATCGGTATGCTTCAAATCATTAGTATAACATATTTAAGTTAATTAACCTTGTTTATCTTACTGAAGTTGACATAAAGCCAAAACATCATAACGGCAGTGCATTTGGAAAAATTTCGTAATCTTAAATTTAGTTATAAAGTCGATTTTCCTGTTAAACACATTTAGCAATCGATATCGAAATGCTTCAAATCATTAGATTAACATATTTAAGTTAAATAACTTTCTTTATATAACTGAAGTTTACATAAAGCCTTAACGGTATAACGGCAGTGCATTTAGAAGAATTCCGTAATCTTATATTTAGGTATAGAGTCGATTTTCTTGCATATACACATTTAGCAATCGATATTGAAATGCTTCAAATCATTAGAATAACATACTTAAGTTATATAACCATCTTTATCTTACTAAAGTTTACATAAAGCCTTAACGGTATAACGGCAGTGCATTTAGAAGAATTCCGTATTCTTATACATATTTAGGTATAGAGTCGATTTTCTTGTATATACACATTTAGCAATCGATATCGAAATGCTTCAAATCATTAGTTTAACATATTTAAGTTAATAAACCTTCTTCAACGAATTCAAGTAGACATAAAGCCATGGCGGCATAACGGCAGTGCATTTGGAAGAATTTCGTAATCTTATATTTGGGTATAAAGTCGATTTTGTTGTACATACACATATAGCAATCGATATCGGTATGCTTCAAATCATTAGATTAACAAATTTAAGTTAATTAACTTTCTTTAGCTTACTGAAGTCTACATAAAGCCATGGCGGCTTAACGGCAGTGCATTTGGAAGAATTCCGTAATCTTATATTTAAGTATAAAGTCGATTTTCTTGTATATACACATTTAGCAATCGATATCGAAATGCTTCAAATCATAAGAATAACATGTTTAAGTTATATAACCATCTTTATCTTACTAAAGTTTACATAAAGCCTTAACGATATAACGGCAGTGGATTTGGAAGAAATCCGTAATCTTATATTTAGGTATATAAACGATTTACTTGTATATACACATTTAGCAATCGATATCGAAATGCTTCAAATCAATAGTTTGACATATTTAAGTTAATTAAACTTCTGTAACGAGCTGAAGTTGACATAAAGCCAAAACGTCATAACGGCACTGCATTTGGGAGTATTCCATAAACTTATATTTAGGTATAAAGTGGATTTTCTTGTATATACATATTTAGCGGTCGATATCGAAATGCTTCAAATAATTAGTTTAACATATTTAAGTTAAATAACCTTACTGAAGTTTACATAAAGCCTTAACGATATAACGGCAGTGCATTTGGAAGAAATCCGTAATCTTGTATTTAGGTATATAAACGATTTTCTTGTATATACACATTTAGCAAACGATATCGAAATGCTTCAAATCATTAGTTTAAAATATTTAAGTTAATAAACTTTCTTTAACGAGCTGAAGTTGACATAAAGCCAAAACATCATAACGGCAGTGCATTTAGAAGAATTCCGTAAACTTATATTTAGGTATAGAGTCGATTTTCTTGCATATACACATTAAGCAATCGATATCGAAATGCTTCAAATCATTAGAATAACATACTTAAGTTATATAACCATCTTTATCTTACTAAAGTTTACATAAAGCCTTAACGGTATAACGGCAGTGCATTTGGAAGAAATCCGTAATCTTATATTTAGGTATATAAACAATTTTCTTGTATATGCACATTTAGCAATCGATATCGAAATGCTTCAAATCATTAGTTTAACATATTTAAGTTAATAAAGCTTCTTCAACGAATTGAAGTTGACATAAAGCCATGGCGGCATAACGGCAGTGCATTTGGAAGAATTTCGTAATCTTATATTTAGGTATAGAGTCGATTTTGTTGTACATACACACTTAGCAATCGATATCGGTATACTTCAAATCATTAGTATAACATATTTAAGTTAATTAACCTTGTTTATCTTACTGAAGTCTACATAAAGCCTTAACGGCATAACGGCAGTGCATTTGGAAGAATTCCGTAATCTTATATATAAAGTCGATTTTCTTGTATATACACATGATGCAATCGATATCAAAATGCTTCAAATCATTAGTTTTACATACTTAAGTTAGTTAACTTTCTTTATCTTACTGAAGTTTACACAAAGCCTTAACGGTTTAACAGCAGTGCATTTGGAAGAATTCCGTAATCTTGTGTTTAGCTATAAAGTCGAGTTTCTTGTATATACACATTAAGCAATCGATATCGAAATGCTTTAAACATAAGTTAAACATATTTAAGTTAATAAACCTTTTTAGCGCACTCAAGCTTACATAAAGCCATGGCGGCATAACGGCGGTGCCTTTGGAAGAATTCCGTTATCTTATATTTAGGTATAAGGTCGATTTTCTTGTATATACACATTTAGCGGTCGATATCGAAATGCCTCAACTAATTAGTTTAACATATTTAAGTTAATTAACTTTCTTTATCTTACTGAGGTTTACATAAAGCCTTAACGGTATAACGGCAGTGCATTTGGAAGAAATCCGCAATCTTATATTTAGGTATAAAGTCGATTTTCTTGTATTTACACATTTAGTAATCGATATCGAAATGCTTCAAATCATTAGTTTTACATATTTAAGTTAGTTAACTTTCTTTATCTTACTGAAGTCTACATAAAGCCTTAACGGTATAACGGCAGTGCATTTAGAAGAATTCCGTATTCTTATATTTAGGTATAGAGTCGATTTTCTTGTATATACACATTTAGCAATCGATATCGAAATGCTTCAAATCATAAGAATAACGAATTTAATTTATATAACCATCTTTATCTTACTAAAGTTTACATAAAGCTTTAACGATATAACGGCAGTGCATTTGCAAAAAATCCGTAACCTTTTATTTAGGTATATAAACGATTTTCTTGTATATACACATTTAGCAATCGATATCGAAATGCTTCAAATCATTAGTTTAACATATTTAAGTTAATAAACCTTCTTCAACGAATTGAAGTTGACATAAAGCCATGGCGGCATAACGGCAGTGGAAGAATTTCGTAATCTTATATTTAGGTATAAAGTCGATTTTGTTGTACATACACATTTAGCAATCGATATCGTTATGCTTCAAATCATTAGATTAACAAATTTAAGTTAATTAACTCTCTTTATCTTACTGAAGTCTACATAAAGCCATGGCGGCTTAACGGCAGTGCATTTGGAAGAATTCCGTAATCTTATATTTAAGTATAAAGTCGATTTTCTTGTATATACACATTTAGCAATCGATATCGAAATGCTTCATATCATAAGAATAACATGTTTAAGTTATATAACCATCTTTATCTTACTAAAGTTTACATAAAGCCTTAACGATATAACGGCAGTGGATTTGGAAGAAATCCGTAATCTTATATTTAGGTATATAAACGATTTTCTTGTATATACACATTTAGCAATCGATATCGAAATGCTTCAAATCAATAGTTTGACATATTTAAGTTAATTAAACTTCTGTAACGAGCTGAAGTTGACATAAAGCCAAAACGTCATAACGGCAGTGCATTTGGGAGTATTCCATTAACTTATATTTAGGTATAAAGTCGATTTTCTTGCATATAGATATTTAGCGGTCGATATCGAAATGCTTCAAATAATTAGTTTAACATATTTAAGTTAAATAACCTTCTTTATCTTACTGAAGTTTACATAAAGCCTTAACGGTATAACTGCAGTGCATTTGGAAGAAATCCGCAATCATATATTTAGGTATAAATTCGATTTTCTTGTATATATACATTTAGTAATCGATATCGAAATGCTTCAAATCATTAGTTTTACATATTTAAGATAGTTAGCTTTCTTTATCTTACTGAAGTCTACATAAAGCCTTAACGGTATAACGGCAGTGCATTTAGAAGAATTCCGTAATCTTATATTTAGGTATAGAGTCGATTTTCTTGTATATAAACATTTAGCAATCGATATCGAAATGCTTCAAATCATTAGAATAACATATTTAATTTATATAACCATCTTTATCTTACTAAAGTTTACATAAAGCCTTAACGATATAACGGCAGTGGATTTGGAAGAAATCCGTAATCTTATATTTAAGTATAAAGTCGATTTTCTTGTATATAAACATTTAGCAATCGATATCGAAATGCTTCAAATCATAAGAATAACATATTTAATTTATATAACCATCTTTATCTTACTAAAGTTTACATAAAGCCTTAACGATATAACGGCAGTGCATTTGGAAGAAATCCGTAATCTTATATTTAAGTATAAAGTCGATTTTCTTGTATATACACATTTAGCAATCGATATCGAAATGCTTCAAATCATTAGTTTAACATATTTAAGTTAATAAACTTTCTTTAACGAGCTGAAGTTGACATAAAGCCAAAACATCATAACGGCAGTGCATTTGGAAGAATTCCATAATCTTATATTTAGGTATATAAACGATTTTCTTGTATATACACATTTAGCAATCGATATCGAAATGCTTCAAATCAATAGTTTGACATATTTAAGTTAATTAAACTTCTGTAACGAGCTGAAGTTGACATAAAGCCAAAACGTCATAACGGCAGTGCATTTGGGAGTATTCCATAAACTTATATTTAGGTATAAAGTCGATTTCCTTGTATATACATATTTAGCGGTCGATATCGAAATGCTTCAAATAATTAGTTTAACATATTTAAGTTAAATAACCTCCTTTATCTTACTGAAGTCTACATAAAGCCTTAAAGGTATAACGGCAGTGCATTTAGAAGAATTCCGAAATCTTATCTTTAAGTATAGAGTCGATTTTCTTGTATATGAACATTTAGCAATCGATATCGAAATGCTTCAAATCATAAGAATAACATATTTAATTTATATAACCATCTTTATCTTACTAAAGTTTACATAAAGCCTTAACGATATAACGGCAGTGGATTTGGAAGAAATCCGTAATCTTATATTTAAGTATAAAGTCGATTTTCTTGTATATAAACATTTAGCAATCGATATCGAAATGCTTCAAATCATAAGAATAACATATTTAATTTATATAACCATCTTTATCTTACTAAAGTTTACATAAAGCCTTAACGATATAACGGCAGTGCATTTGGAAGAAATCCGTAATCTTGTATTTAGGTATATAAACGATTTTCTTGTATATACACATTTAGCAATCGATATCGAAATGCTTCAAATCATTAGTTTAACATATTTAAGTTAATAAACTTTCTTTAACGAGCTGAAGTTGACATAAAGCCAAAACATCATAACGGCAGTGCATTTGGAAGAATTCCATAATCTTATATTTAGGTATATAAACGATTTTCTTGTATATACACATTTAGCAATCGATACCGAAATGCTTCAAATCATTAGTTTAACATATTTAAGTTAATAAACCTTCTTTAAAGAACTGAAGTTGACATAAAGCCACTTCATCATAACAGCAGTGCATTTGGAAGAATTCCATAATCTTATATTTATGTATAAAGTAGATTTTCGTGAATATACACATCTAGCGATCGATATCTAAATGCTTCAAATAATTAGTTTAACATATTTAAGTTAACAAACCTTCTTAAACGAACTGTAGATGTCATAAAGCCATGGGGGCATAACGGCAGCGCATTTAGAAAAAATCCGTAATTTTTTGTTTAGGTATAAGTCCGATTTTCTTGTATATGCAAATTTAGCGGTCGATATCGAAATGCTTCAAATAATTAGTTTAACATATTTAAGTTAAATAACCTTCTTTATCTTACTGAAGTTTACATAAAGCTTTAACGGTATAACTGCAGTGGATTTGGAAGAAACCCGCAATCTTATATTTAGGTATAAATTCGATTTTCTTGTATATACACATTTAGTAATCGATATCGAAATGCTTCAAATCATTTGTTTTACATATTTAAGTTAGTTAGCTTTCTTTATCTTACTGAAGTTTTCATAAAGCCTCAACGGTATAACGGCAGTGCATTTAGAAGAATTCCGTAATCTTATATTTAGGTACAGAGTCGATTTTCTTGTATATACACATTTAGCAATCGATATCGAAATGCTTCAAATCATAAGAATAAATTATTTAATTTATATAACCATCTTTATCTTACTAAAGTTTACATAAAGCCTTAACGATATAACGGCAGTGCATTTGGAAGAAATCCGTAATCTTGCATTTAGGTATATAAACGATTTTCTTGTATATACACATTTAGCAATCGATATCGAAGTGCTTCAAATCATTAGTTTAACATATTTAAGTTAATAAACCTTCTTCAACGAATAGAAGTTTACATAAAGCCATGGCGGTATAACGGCAGTGCATTTGGAAGAATTTCGTAAACTTATATTTAAGTATAAAGTCGATTTTGTTGTACATACACATTAAGCAATCGACATCGGTATGCTTCAAATCATTAGTATAACATATTTTAGTGAATTAACCTTGTTTATCTTACTGAAGTCTACATAAGCCTTAACGGTATAACGGCAGTGCATTTGGAAGAATTCCGTAATCTTATATTTAAGTATAGAGTCGATTTTCTTGTATATACACATTTAGCAATCGATATCGAAATGCTTCAAATCATAAGAATAACATATTTAAGTTATATAATCATCTTTATCTTAATAAAGTTTATATAAAGCCTTAACGATATAACGGCAGTGCATTTGGAAGAAATCCGTAATCTCATATTTAGGTTTATAAACGATTTTCTTGTATATACACATTTAGCAATCGATATCGAAATGCTTCAAATAATTAGTTTAACATATTTAAGTTAAATAACCTTCTTTATCTTACTGAAGTTTACATAAAGCTTTAACGGTATAACTGCAGTGGATTTGGAAGAAATCCGCAATCTTATATTTAGGTATAAATTCGATTTTCTTGTATATACACATTTAGTAATCGATATCGAAATGCTTCAAATCATTAGTTTTACATATTTAAATTAGTTAGCTTTCTTTATCTTACTGAAGTTTTCATAAAGCCTTAACGGTATAACGGCAGTGCATTTAGAAGAATTCCGTAATCTTATATTTAGGTACAGAGTCGATTTTCTTGAATATACACATTTAGCAATCGATATCGAAATGCTTCAAATCATAAGAATAACATATTTAATTTATATAACCATCTTTATCTTACTAAAGTTTACATAAAGCCTTAACGGTATAACGGCAGTGCATTTGGAAGAATTCCGTAATCTCATATATAAAAACGATTTTCTTGTATATACAAATTTAACAATCGATATCGAAATGCTTCAAATCATTAGTTTAACATATTTAAGTTAATAAACCATCTTTAACGCACTCAAGCTAACATAAAGCCATGGCGGCATAACGGCGGTGCCTTTGGAAGAATTCCGTTATCTTATATTTAGGTATAAGGTCGATTTTCTTGTATATACACATTTAGCGGTCGATATCGAAATGCCTCAACTAATTAGTTTAACATATTTAAGTTAATTAACTTTCTTTATCTTACTGAGGTTTACATAAAGCCTTAACGGTATAACGGCAGTGCATTTGGAAGAAATCCGCAATCTTATATTTAGGTATAAAGTCGATTTTCTTGTATTTACACATTTAGTAATCGATATCGAAATGCTTCAAATCATTAGTTTTACATATTTAAGTTAGTTAACTTTCTTTATCTTACTGAAGTCTACATAAAGCCTTAACGGTATAACGGCAGTGCATTTAGAAGAATTCCGTATTCTTATATTTAGGTATAGAGTCGATTTTCTTGTATATACACATTTAGCTATCGATATCGAAATGCTTCAAATCATAAGAATAACGAATTTAAGTTATATAACCATCTTTATCTTACTAAAGTTTACATAAAGCTTTAACGATATAACGGCAGTGCATTTGCAAAAAATCCGTAACCTTTTATTTAGGTATATAAACGATTTTCTTGTATATACACATTTAGCAATCGATATCGAAATGCTTCAAATCATTAGTTTAACATATTTAAGTTAATAAACCTTCTTCAACGAATTGAAGTTGACATAAAGCCATGGCGGCATAACGGCAGTGGAAGAATTTCGTAATCTTATATTTAGGTATAAAGTCGATTTTGTTGTACATACACATTTAGCAATCGATATCGGTATGCTTCAAATCATTAGATTAACAAATTTAAGTTAATTAACTCTCTTTATCTTACTGAAGTCTACATAAATCCATGGCGGCTTAACGGCAGTGCATTTGGAAGAATTCCGTAATCTTATATTTAAGTATAAAGTCGATTTTCTTGTATATACACATTTAGCAATCGATATCGAAATGCTTCATATCATAAGAATAACATGTTTAAGTTATATAACCATCTTTATCTTACTAAAGTTTAAATAAAGCCTTAACGATATAACGGCAGTGGATTTGGAAGAAATCCGTAATCTTATATTTAGGTATATAAACGATTTTCTTGTATATACACATTTAGCAATCGATATCGAAATGCTTCAAATCAATAGTTTGACATATTTAAGTTAATTAAACTTCTCTAACGAGCTGAAGTTGACATAAAGCCAAAACGTCATAACGGCAGTGCATTTGGGAGTATTCCATTAACTTATATTTAGGTATAAAGTCGATTTTCTTGCATATACATATTTAGCGGTCGATATCGAAATGCTTCAAATAATTAGTTTAACATATTTAAGTTAAATAACCTTCTTTATCTTACTGAAGTTTACATAAAGCCTTAACGGTATAACTGCAGTGCATTTGGAAGAAATCCGCAATCTTATATTTAGGTATAAATTCGATTTTCTTGTATATACACATTTAGTAATCGATATCGAAATGCTTCAAATCATTAGTTTTACATATTTAAGATAGTTAACTTTCTTTATCTTACTGAAGTCTACATAAAGCCTTAACGGTATAACGGCAGTGCATTTAGAAGAATTCCGTAATCTTATATTTAGGTATAGAGTCGATTTTCTTGTATATAAACATTTAGCAATCGATATCGAAATGCTTCAAATCATAAGAATAACATATTTAATTTATATAACCATCTTTATCTTACTAAAGTTTACATAAAGCCTTAACGATATAACGGCAGTGGATTTGAAAGAAATCCGTAATCTTATATTTAAGTATAAAGTCGATTTTCTTGTATATAAACATTTAGCAATCGATATCGAAATGCTTCAAATCATAAGAATAACATATTTAATTTATATAACCATCTTTATCTTACTAAAGTTTACATAAAGCCTTAACGATATAACGGCAGTGCATTTGGAAGAAATCCGTAATCTTGTATTTAGGTATATAAACGATTTTCTTGTATATACACATTTAGCAATCGATATCGAAATGCTTCAAATCATTAGTTTAACATATTTAAGTTAATAAACTTTCTTTAACGAGCTGAAGTTGACATAAAGCCAAAACATCATAACGGCAGTGCATTTGGAAGAATTCCATAATCTTATATTTAGGTATATAAACGATTTTCTTGTATATACACATTTAGCAATCGATATCGAAATGCTTCAAATCAATAGTTTGACATATTTAAGTTAATTAAACTTCTGTAACGAGCTGAAGTTGACATAAAGAAAAAACGTCATAACGGCAGTGCATTTGGGAGTGAATAAAAAGATACAAAATTTATATAGCATACAAGCTCTTTAATAAAAATAAATTTTGTTTTTATTTTGACAATATAAAGCACGAACTTATAAATTGTAATATCAAAAATTCTATAACTTATAATTGTAATAAAACTAAAGGTTAACAAGTGAGGCGGCGAGAATCCAATGCCGAAGATTATTTGATTTTGTTGGCGATCAAGTTTCCGCGCGTCGAAGTCAAAAATGTAGAATTGCGGTAGAAGAGCGTAGATGTCGACCCGGCGCAGTGTTTAAGCGAATGTCTGTATGGCGAATTGTTGACGTGTTGATAGGCGAACGACAGGTGACGAATTGAGTGCTGCTTTCCCGTTGCCCATCCTTTTTGTTGAGTGGGTTAGCGTACATATGTTTGAGTTGTGCTGTAGTGTCATCAGCTGTGGTGAATTGCGATGTAGCATTAGGATGCGTCAGTTTTATCGAGTAGAGGGGGTGGATGCTTAACTCATTTAAACATCCTGGGCCCCCTAGGCGAATATTTTGCCTAGTTTTATATATATAATCTAATGCATGTATTTCGGTTTACTGTTGGCGGAGTAACCGAGGCCGCAGAATATTAGCTGTAAGAAGCAATTTTCTTTTAATAGCCAATTGTATTTTCTGTAAATGTTGGTGCTTGAGGTAATAATTGATTTTGCGTGCTTTGACGACTTATTGTATTATTATACCAAAAAAATTAATTTTATTTGCGGTTATCTCTAATTTATTATTTTATCGAATTTGTATATCGGTTATGTATTCCTTGCCTTTTCTGAAATGGTTTGCATTTTATTTATTCTCGGCTTATGAAGGAAGAAGAATAAGTACTCTTTAGCCCTGGAGTTATGACTGTGACAATAGAGGAATCTTGCGAGAGAATGGCCGTGAATTGCGAACGGCTTCATTTCGAATTATATCGTGGTAATTTCTAGCTACTTTTTTGAAGTGGAATGTTAATTTGACAAAAGATTCCCATCCACTACCCCTATGAGTTGCGCTTATGTAAGAAGGATAATAACGACCTTCGCTTTTTGTAAGTCTAGGTGCGTCACACTATCGCATTGGGCATATGGTGCTCGTTGAACCTTAATTTTGTTTAAGATTATATTTATTTGAAAATTTAAGCCTCTGTGGGGCAATTTTGTATAAAAAGTGTCGATTTTTTTTTTTTTTTTGACTTTTTGAGACACTGTTATATTTTATGTTTAAGTGCGTATACATTAATTTGGCAAGTAGTGGCTCACCACCGCTCTAGGATTTTTTGAATCAGGATTTTGTATCATTTTTGGCGAAAGCCATCCTGCGGGGCCGAAAATTTGTATGTGTAGGGACTGTCAGAGGAAACTCTGATTATGTGTTTTATACCAATTTGTGGAGAATTGGAATATGGTGGTTTTAGTGGTCGTACGAAGTACCGGCCATTGTTTGATTGAGTAGTTATGGGGGGAAGTTTCGTTAACTTTTGACATTTCCTTAATTGTGAATTAAGGTATTTGTTTTTATTGTACCCAACTTGAGTTGGTATGGTGGTGACCAGTTCTGTAACTAGTCCATTTTGTGTCTCGCTGTGCAGCGTTTGAGATTTTTGTGCCTTTGAGCAGCATGGTGTCTCTTGGCAATTTTTCGAATTTTGGGTTTTGTGATTTGCTTTTGCAATTATACCCATGGTTCTTTGTGTATAAGCGCTTCTTTGGGGTGAGATAGGATATCTGTTGTAATGAAGCATAGAGTTGTGTCTTTTGTGACAATATAGGCAATTAAATTTGCTTTTGCAAGTTTTCAGATTGTGTGTATGGGACAAGCAGTTTGTACAGAGCCTTTTTGATCTGACAAAGTTGTTCCTTTCGTTAATGTTTAATTTTTTAAACTTCTCGCAAGTTTTAAGTTTATGCCCTCTTTTACATAGTTCGCATGACGTTTGGTTTCTTTGTTCTGATGTGAACGTGTGAGTTTTGTAAAAGCTTTTATTTAAATTTCTGTTGCTTCTAGCTTGTGGTCTATTTAAGCTTTCATTTTGGTCGTGTTTAGTGTGCTTTCTTTTGATTATTTTTCCTTCTAACCTTTCCGCAATTTCATATTGGGTGGTGAGAAAATCTTTCATTTGTTGCCACGTTGGGCACTTTTTTCTTGAAGAGAGCGATTGCTCCCATAGAAGTAACGACTTTTCTGGTAATGCGGCGGTGCAAATGTTTACCAGAATTGTGTCCCAGCTGTCTGTGGGAATATTTAGTGTCGATAGAATCGACAAACAATTTGAAACAGTGGATTCAAGTTTGATGAATTCTACACTTGTTCCTTTCTTCATTTTTGGCAAGTTCATTAGTGTCGTTACTTGCTTATCGACCAGTATTCTATTGTTTTCATATCTAGCTTTTAGAGCTTCCCAAGCCAAATTGAAATTGTCGTCATTTAATGCGAACTGTTTGACTATTTCGCCTGCTTGACCTTTTGTTTTGTATCGGAGGTGATACAGTTTTTGTGCCTTTGATAGTTGTGGATGGTTGATGTAAACGGCCGTGAACATGTCCCGAAAGGACGGCCATTCTTCATAACCTCCGTAAAAGGTTTCTGTATCACATGCAGGCACCTCGAGTTGGATGCCTGAACTTGCCTCTTGATTGTATATTTGTGGCAGCTCTACTCTACTGTGGGGAGTAGGTGCAATTGCTTTAATGAGCTTTAATTGATCGGAGATCATCGCTTTCGTTTCTTCATATTGGTCCAAGCAGTTTTCAAAAATATCGTAAGCCGATGATTTAAAGCTTTGTGGTAGATCTGAATTGTCAGAATCTACTATGGCGTTATGAGCCGCTTGGAGGCGAGTCCAAAAATTTTCGAGATTTTCCCTTTTTATTTCTAATAACGATTCCGAGTTTTCGTGAATCGGTAAAGAGGCAAATCTAGTGCAGTATCTTGTTAAACTGTCACTTTCTGAAATAAATCTAGCAACCTGTTTTGAGCGCGTAGCTCCAGATGTACTTCGATTTTCGTTATTTTTCATTATTTTGGTTGTATGTAGAAATACTTTTTTAAAATGAATTAAAGGTTTCTCAGTAAGAGCTGAATACTTTTTAAGTATACGTTTTTTTTGTTGTAAAAGACGGGTTATTTTCTTTTTTTATTTTTTTTTTACTATATGCGTTGCTTTCAAAGCGCAATATTAATTTTAAGTATTTTTCTATGTCCTAATGTTGTGTAATTAGGCACACCCTAATACGTGTACTTGTACATGCGTATGTAGGTACTTATGTTTTGTGCAATTGAGAGCTCGTTAGGAGATCAATTTGCTTTTTGTAAGCTTGCTTGTTTATGCACTGTGAAGAGAGTGCGAAAACGGAATTGAAATAAAGGTGCACACCTCTATATGTAAGTATGCACTTTGTAAATATGTTTCGCAATATGTAGGTATAATATACGTATATGGTATATGCATTAAATAAATATGCTTATATGTATGTATTTTTTTTTTCTGTTTTTATTTTTTAGTTTATAGTTTCAAATATGTCCTTCTCAATTTTTGTATGCCGGGTCCTGCTTATTACTTTATTAAGCATTAGGGGTACTGCCGGAAATTTATCATAGTAAAAATTTTAATTATTGGTTTGTTGGAGTCGGACCAAAGTTAATAGATAAACATACATATATTTAAGGATATATACATGTATATATATGTATATGTACTAAACCAGTTTAGGTATTGATTTTCGCTAAGTTTTACCTAGGAAAACCGTACCTTAAAACATATATATGTATGTATGTATGTACGTGCATACACTAAATATAAAATGAAATTAATACGCTCACTGTGATTTCAGATTAACGTATGTATGTATGTATGTTTTCTTGACAATTCCTATTTTCCTCTTCCACGGTCTTCCTGCTGCCTGGCTTCTTGTGCGTATTGTTGTTTGTAGGTTTGTTTTAATTATTCGCGCCCGCTTGTTTTTGTGTGTATATTGTTTCGTTTATCCGGGCCTCTGTTGTCAACTTCTTCTTCTTCGCTTCCAGTTGGTTGTCTTTGGTTTAGCGCTTTTTTGTTTATTTTATGTTGTATTAGATTCGCGCCCGCTTAATTTGTTAGTTTATATTTTATATTTAGCTTTCGCGCGCGTTTAGTTTGTTCGTATGTATGTACATATGTTTTACTGCTGGGCTTCGCGCCAAGTGTTTTGTTTTTTTTTTTTTTGTTTGTTTGTTGAAACTGTTTGCGTGTTTAATTTTATAAATGCACTCCTTTTTTTGTTTCTGTCGCCTTTTTTCTCCACTCTCTTCACATTTTTTTTTTTTTTTTTTTTTTTTTTTTTGTTTGTTTACCTCACAGACATATGTGTATACATTTATTGTTGTTTTGTTTTTTTTTTGTTTTGTGTCACTGCACTTTGTTTTTTTTTTTTTTCAGGTCACTGCACTATGTTCACGCACTTTCTTTTGACTTTTTGTTATACATATATTCTAATATGATATTGTTTTTGTGTTTATAAAAAAAATCCGAAGGTGCCTTTCGGTAAGGCTCGAAGGACCATGACTAAAAAGATACAAAATTTATATAGCATACAAGCTCTTTAATAAAAATAAATTTTGTTTTTATTTTGACAATATAAAGCACGAACTTATAAATTGTAATATCAAAAATTCTATAACTTTTAATTGTAATAAAACTAAAGGTTAACAAGTGAGGCGGCGAGAATCCAATGCCGAAGATTATTTGATTTTGTTGGCGATCAAGTTTCCGCGCGTCGAAGTCAAAAATGTAGAATTGCGGTAGAAGAGCGTAGATGTCGACCCGGCGCAGTGTTTAAGCGAATGTCTGTATGGCGAATTGTTGACGTGTTGATAGGCGAACGACAGGTGACGAATTGAGTGCTGCTTTCCCGTTGCCCATCCTTTTTGTTGAGTGGGTTAGCGTACATATGTTTGAGTTGTGCTGTAGTGTCATCAGCTGTGGTGAATTGCGATGTAGCATTAGGATGCGTCAGTTTTATCGAGTAGAGGGGGTGGATGCTTAACTCATTTAAACATCCTGGGCCCCCTAGGCGAATATTTTGCCTAGTTTTATATATATAATCTAATGCATGTATTTCGGTTTACTGTTGGCGGAGTAACCGAGGCCGCAGAATATTAGCTGTAAGAAGCAATTTTCTTTTAATAGCCAATTGTATTTTCTGTAAATGTTGGTGCTTGAGGTAATAATTGATTTTGCGTGCTTTGACGACTTATTGTATTATTATACCAAAAAAATTAATTTTATTTGCGGTTATCTCTAATTTATTATTTTATCGAATTTGTATATCGGTTATGTATTCCTTGCCTTTTCTGAAATGGTTTGCATTTTATTTATTCTCGGCTTATGAAGGAAGAAGAATAAGTACTCTTTAGCCCTGGAGTTATGACTGTGACAATAGAGGAATCTTGCGAGAGAATGGCCGTGAATTGCGAACGGCTTCATTTCGAATTATATCGTGGTAATTTCTAGCTACTTTTTTGAAGTGGAATGTTAATTTGACAACAGATTCCCATCCACTACCCCTATGAGTTGCGCTTATGTAAGAAGGATAATAACGACCTTCGCTTTTTGTAAGTCTAGGTGCGTCACACTATCGCATTGGGCATATGGTGCTCGTTGAACCTTAATTTTGTTTAAGATTATATTTATTTGAAAATTTAAGCCTCTGTGGGGCAATTTTGTATAAAAAGTGTCGATTTTTTTTTTTTTTTGACTTTTTGAGACACTGTTATATTTTATGTTTACAGTGCGTATACATTAATTTGGCAAGTAGTGGCTCACCACCGCTCTAGGATTTTTTGAATCAGGATTTTGTATCATTTTTGGCGAAAGCCATCCTGCGGGGCCGAAAATTTGTATGTGTAGGGACTGTCAGAGGAAACTCTGATTATGTGTTTTATACCAATTTGTGGAGAATTGGAATATGGTGGTTTTAGTGGTCGTACGAAGTACCGGCCATTGTTTGATTGAGTAGTTATGGGGGGAAGTTTCGTTAACTTTTGACATTTCCTTAATTGTGAATTAAGGTATTTGTTTTTATTGTACCCAACTTGAGTTGGTATGGTGGTGACCAGTTCTGTAACTAGTCCACTTTGTGTGTCGCTGTGCAGCGTTTGAGACTTTTTGTGCCTTTGAGCAACATGGTGTCTCTTGGCAATTTTTCGAATTTTGGGTTTTGTGATTTGCTTTTGCACTTATACCCGTGGTTCTTTGTGAATAAGCGCTTCTTTGGGGTGAGATGGGATATCTGCTGTAATGAAGCATCAGAGTGGTGTCTTTTGTGACAATGTAGGCAATTAAATTTGCTTTTGCAAGTTTTCATATGTATGCGCATGGGACAAGCAGTTTGTACAGAGTCTTTTTGATCTGACAAAGTTATTCCTTTCGTTAATGTTTAAGTTTTTAAACCTCTGGCAAGATATAAGTTTATGCCCTCTTCTGCATAGTTCGCATGACGTATGGTTTCTTCTGTTCGGATGTGAACGATGTGTGTTTTGTTAAAAGCTTATATTTGATTTGTCTGTTGCTTCTAGCTTGTGGTCTATTTAAGCTTACTCATATATTGAGGTCGTGTTTAATGTGCTTTATTTTTGATTATTTTTCCTTCTAACCTTTCCGCAATTTCATATTGGGTGGTGAGAAAATCTTTCATTTGTTGCCACGTTGGGCACTTTTTTCGTGATGAGAGCGATTGCTCCCATAGAAGTAACGACTTTTCTGGTAATGCGGCGGTGCAAATGTTTACCAGAATTGGGTCCCAGCTGTCTGTGGGAATATTTAGTGTCGATAGAATCGACAAACAATTTGAAACAGTGGATTCTAGCTTAATGAATTCTACACTTGTTCCTTTCTTCATTTTTGGCAAGTTCATTAGTGTCGTTACTTGTTTATCGACCAATATTCTATTGTTTTCGTATCTCGCTTTTAGAGCTTCCCAAGCCAAATTGAAATTATCGTCATTTAGATGCGAACTGTTTGACTATGTCGCCTGCTTGACCTTTTGTCTTGTATCGGAGGTGATACAGTTTTTGTGCCTTTGATAGTTGTGGATGGTTGATGTAAACGGCTGTAAACATGTCCCGAAAGGACGGCCATTCTTCATAACCTCCGTAAAACGTTTCTGTATCACATGCAGGCACCTCGAGTTGGATGCCTGAACTTGCCTCTTGATTGTCTATTTGTGGCAGCTCTACTCTACTGTGGAGAGTAGGTGCAATTGCTTTATATGAGCTTTAATTGATCGGAGATCATCGCTTTCGTTTCTTCATATTGGTCTAAGCAGTTTTCATAAATATGCGTAAGCCGATTGATTTAAAGTTTTGTGGTAGGTCTGAATCGTCAGATTCTACTATGGCGTCATGAGCCGCTTGGAGACGAATCCAGAAATTTTCAAGATTTTGGCTTTTTATTTCTAATAACGATTCCGAGTTTTCGTGAATCGGTGAAGAGGCAAATCTAGTGCAGTATCTTGTTAAACTGTCACTTACTGAAATGAATTTAGCAACCTGTTTTGGGCGTGTAGCTCCTGCAGGTGTAATTTGACTTATATCGTCATTCATCTTTTCTATTTATCAAAGGAATTATTAAATTAGTTAAAATTTTTCTAGTGTAGACTGATTTGAATAGAATATAGTATGATTGGAAAGCGAATATTCTCTTATGTAAACAAGAGTTTATTATATCGGATTATCTTGCTGATAATATTACGTTTTATTAATAACGTTTTGTATTACTTGCGACGGAATAGTTTGTCGTTTTTCTTTATTTTTATGTTTTTGTTATCTTATCCCTATGGTAATTTGTAATTTCTTAACTTAATTATTAAGAAACGCGCTTTTAATTAATTTATATTTATTATGTCCGAATGTTTTGTATTTAGGTACACCCTAATACGTGGACTTCTATGTACATGCGTATGTATTATAGGTACTTATGTTTTGTGCAATTGAGAGCTCGTTGGAGAGATCAATGTGCTTTTCCTAAGCATGTACGAATTATTAGTATTATGTTTATGTTCTTAAGAAATTGAGAGCTCGTTAGGAGATCAATTTGCTTTTTGTAAGCTTGCTTGTTTATGCACTGTGAAGAGAGCGCGAAAACGGAATTGAAATAAAAGGTGCACACATTTATATGTAAATATGCACTTTGTAAATATGTTTCGCAATATGTAGGTACGTAATATACGTATATGGTATATGCACTAAATAAATATGCTTATTGTATGTATGTTTGTATTTTTTGCCTATCTTGTTTTGTTTTTTAGTCTTATAATTGTAATTCAAATATGTGCCTTTGCTTACATATTTGTATGCAGATCCCGCTTATTACTTTTATTAAACACTAGGGGTATTGCCGAAAAATTTATCATAGTAATACTTGAATTAGTTTTTCTGATTGGTAAATTGTTGTGAGTTGGATACACAAAGTTAATCATGCATAAGCTATACACTATATTTAAGGATATATACATATATATTTATTTTATATGTAGCATTTTGATCTAGTTTAGAAATCAAAACTTAAATTCTTACCGCTTGCTACCAGTTTCTTTATTTTAACCAAATGGATTTTTATTACAGGTTTTATGTATGACTATATAAACTGTAATTTTAGCATACATGTAAACGTACGTGCATACATATATAATAATATTAAATGGAATTAATACGACTCACTGTGATTATCCAGCATTAACGTATGTATGGTATGTATGTATATTCTATGACAATTCCTATTTTCCTCTTCCACGGTCTTCCTGCTGCCTGGCTTCTTGTGCGTATTGTTGTTTGTAGGTTTGTTTTAATTATTCGCGCTCGCTTGTTTTTGTGTGTATATTGTTTCGTTTATCCGTGCCTCTGTTGTCAACTTCTTCTTCTTCGCTTCCAGTTGGTTGTCTTTGGTTTAGCGCTTTATTGTTTATTTTATGTTGTATTAGATTCGCGCCCGCTTAATTTGTTAGTTTATATTTTATATTTAGCTTTCGCGCGCGTTTAGTTTGTTCGTATGTATGTACATATGTTTTACTGCTGGCTTCGCGCCAAGTGTTTTGTTTTTTGTAATTGTTTTGTTTGTTTGTTGAAACTGTTTGCGTGTTTAATTTTATAAATGCACTCCTTTTTTGTTTCTGTCGCCTTTTTGCTCCACTCTCTTCACATTTTTATTTTGTATTTTTATTTTTTTATTTATATTTACCTCACAGACATATGTGTATACATTTATTGTTGTTTGTTTTATTTGTGTTTGTGTCACTGCCTTTGTTTTTTATATTGTTTTAGGTTATTGCACTATATATCACGCACTTTCTTTTGACGTTCTGTTACTGCACTATCACTGCTAACATGGTATTGTTTTATCGTGTTTTATTAAAAAAATCCGATAGGTGCCTGTCACTATGGCTCGAAGGACCATGACTAATCATGATAACCACTATATCTTATATAGCATACAACACTCTATAATAAAAACAAATCCGTGTTACTTAAGTTTATAACAATGTAATGTACTGTTAACATATTTAATTGTAATATCAAATGAATTACTATTAACTGTTTTAAATTAATGTAATAAAACTAAACTGTGTGTAACGAAGTGAGGCGTGTCGACGAATTGTTTCAATGTCCGAATGGATTGTCTGCAAATCGTTGCGCGGTCAGAATCTCCGTCGCATCGGAACTCAAAGCAATGCTAGACACTGCGCAGTGAGAAGAGCGTAGATGTCGACCCGGCGCAGTATTTAACGTGCGGCTGTCTGTATGATCGAATGAATGTCGATGGACGAATGTCTGACAGTGCGAATTGTACAGGTGATCGAATTGTGTGCAGCTTTCCCGTTGTCCATTGCTTTTTGTTGAGTTGGGTTGGAGCGAGTGCAGTGGATTGTATTGGTGTTGTGTTGTAGTGTCATCAGCTGTGGTGAATTGCGACTGTAGCATTAGGATGCGTCCGTTTTATCGAGTAGAGGGGGTGGATGCTTAACTCATTTAAACAAGAAGAATTCCATAATCTTATATTTAGGTATAAAGTCGATTTCTTTGTATATACATCATTTAGCAATCAATATCGAAATGCTCCAAATAATTAGTTTAACATATTTAAGTTAAATAACCTCCTTTATCTTACTGAAGTCTACATAAAGCCTTAAAGGTATAACGGCAGTGCATTTAGAAGAATTCCGAAATCTTATCTTTAAGTATAGAGTCGATTTTCTTGTATATAAACATTTAGCAATCGATATCGAAATGCTTCAAATCATAAGAATAACATATTTAATTTATATAACCATCTTTATCTTACTAAAGTTTACATAAAGCCTTAACGATATAACGGCAGTGCATTTGGAAGAAATCCGTAATCTTGTATTTAGGTATATAAACGATTTTCTTGTATATACACATTTAGCAATCGATATCGAAATGCTTCAAATCATTAGTTTAACATATTTAAGTTAATAAACCTTCTTTAACGAACTGAAGTTGACATAAAGCCTTAACGTCATAACGGCAGTGCATTTGGAAGAATTCCGTAATCTTATATTTAGCTATAAAGTCGATTTTCTTGTATATACACATTTAGCAATCTATATCGAAATGCTTCAAATCATTAGTTTAACATATTTAAGTTAATTAACCTTCTTTATCTTACTGAAGTTTACATAAAGCCTTAACGGTATAACGGCAGTGCATTTGGAAGAATTCCGTAATCTTATATTTAGGTATAAAGTCGATTTTCTTGTATATACACATTTAGCAATCGATATCGAAATGCTTCAAATCATTAGTTTTACATATTTAAGTTAGTTAACTTTCTTTATCTTACTGAAGTTTACATAAAGCCTTAACGGTATAACGGCAGTGCATTTGGAAGAATTCCGTAATCTTATATTTAGGTATAAGGTCGATTTTCTTGTATATACACATTTAGCAATCGATATCGAAATGCTTCAAATCATAAGATTAACATTATTTAAGTTAATATAACCTTCTTTATCTTACTAAAGTTTACATAAAGCCTTAACGGTATAACGGCAGTGCATTTGGAAGAAATCCGTAATCTTATATTTAGGTATAAAGTCGATTTTCTTGTATATACACATTTAGCAATCGATATCGAAATGCTTCAAATCATTAGTTTAACATATTTAAGTTAATATAACCTTCTTTATCTTACTGAAGTTTACATAAAGCCTTAACGGTATAACGGCAGTGCATTTGGAAGAATTCCGTAATCTTATATTTAGGTATAAAGTCGATTTTCTTGTATATACACATTTAGCAATCGATATCGAAATGCTTCAAATCATTAGTTTAACATATTTAAGTTAATTAACCTTCTTTATCTTACTGAAGTTTACATAAAGCCTTAACGGTATAACGGCAGTGCATTTGGAAGAATTCCGTAATTTTGTGTTTAGGTATAAGGCCGATTTTCTTGTATATACACATTTAGCAATCGATATCGAAATGCTTCAAATCAATAGTTTTACATATTTAAGTTAGTTAACTTTCTTTATCTTACTGAAGTCTACATAAAGCCTTAACGGTATAACGGCAGTGCATTTAGAAGAATTCCGTAATCTTATATTTAGGTATAAGGTCGATTTTCTTGTATATACACATTTAGCGGTCGATATCGAAATGCTTCAAATCATTAGTTTAACATATTTAAGTTAATTAACCTTCTTTATCTTACTGAAGTTTACATAAAGCCTTAACGGTATAACGGCAGTGCATTTGGAAGAATTCCGTAATCTTATATTTAGGTATAAAGTCGATTTTCTTGTATATACACATTTAGCAATCGATATCGAAATGCTTCAAATCATTAGATTAACATATTTAAGTTAATATAACCTTCTTTATCTTACTGAAGTTTACATAAAGCCTTAACGGTATAACGGCAGTGCATTTGGAAGAAATCCGTAATCTTATATTTAGGTATAAAGTCGATTTTCTTGTATATACACATTTAGCAATCGATATCGAAATGCTTCAAATCATTAGTTTAACATATTTAAGTTAATTAACCTTCTTTAACGAACTGAAGTTTACATAAAGCCTTAACGGTATAACGGCAGTGCATTTGGAAGAATTCCGTAATCTTATATTTAGGTATAAAGTCGATTTTCTTGTATATACACATTTAGCAATCGATATCGAAATGCTTCAAATCATTAGTTTAACATATTTAAGTTAATTAACCTTCTTTATCTTACTGAAGTCTACATAAAGCCTTAACGGTATAACGGCAGTGCATTTGGAAGAATTCCGTAATCTTATATTTAGGTATAAAGTCGATTTTCTTGTATATACACATTTAGCAATCGATATCGAAATGCTTCAAATCATTAGTTTAACATATTTAAGTTAATTAACCTTCTTTAACGAACTGAAGTTTACATAAAGCCTTAACGGTATAACGGCAGTGCATTTGGAAGAAATCCGTAATCTTATATTTAGGTATAAAGTCGATTTTCTTGTATATACACATTTAGCAATCGATATCGAAATGCTTCAAATCATTAGTTTAACATATTTAAGTTAATTAACTTTCTTTATCTTACTGAAGTCTACATAAAGCCTTAACGGTATAACGGCAGTGCATTTAGAAGAATTCCGTAATCTTATATTTAGGTATAAAGTCGATTTTCTTGTATATACACATTTAGCAATCGATATCGAAATGCTTCAAATCATTAGATTAACATATTTAAGTTATATTAACCTTCTTTATCTTACTGAAGTTTACATAAAGCCTTAACGGTATAACGGCAGTGCATTTGGAAGAATTCCGTAATCTTATATTTAGGTATAAAGTCGATTTTCTTGTATATACACATTTAGCAATCGATATCGAAATGCTTCAAATCATTAGTTTAACATAT
This sequence comes from Bactrocera zonata, assembly GCA_037783105.1. Taxonomy (NCBI): domain Eukaryota; kingdom Metazoa; phylum Arthropoda; class Insecta; order Diptera; family Tephritidae; genus Bactrocera; species Bactrocera zonata. Next base: position 1,821 of record JBAWJQ010000735.1, on the reverse strand, counting down.
TTAAGTTAATTAACCTTCTTTAACGTACTGAAGTCTACATAAAGCCTTAATGGTATAACGGCAGTGCATTTAGAAGAATTCCGTAATCTTATATTTAGGTATAAAGTCGATTTTCTTGTATATACACATTTAGCAATCGATATCGAAATGCTTCAAATCATTAGTTTAACATATTTAAGTTAATTAACTTTCTTTATCTTACTGAAGTCTACATAAAGCCTTAACGGTATAACGGCAGTGCATTTGGAAGAATTCCGTAATCTTATATTTAGGTATAAAGTCGATTTTCTTGTATATACACATTTAGCAATCGATATCGAAATGCTTCAAATCATTAGATTAACATATTTAAGTTAATTAACTTTCTTTATCTTACTGAAGTCTACATAAAGCCTTAACGGTATAACGGCAGTGCATTTAGAAGAATTCCGTAATCTTATATTTAGGTATAAAGTCGATTTTCTTGTATATACACATTTAGCAATCGATATCGAAATGCTTCAAATCATTAGATTAACATATTTAAGTTAATATAACCTTCTTTATCTTACTAAAGTTTACATAAAGCCTTAACGATATAACGGCAGTGCATTTGGAAGAATTCCGTAATCTTATATTTAGGTATATAAGTCGATTTTCTTGTATATACACATTTAGCAATCGATATCGAAATGCTTCAAATCATTAGTTTAACATATTTAAGTTAATAAACCTTCTTTAACGAACTGAAGTTTACATAAAGCCTTAGCGGTATAACGGCAGTGCATTTGGAAGAATTTCGTAATCTTATATTTAGGTATAAAGTCGATTTTCTTGTATATACACATTTAGCAATCGATATCGGTATGCTTCAAATCATTAGTTTAACATATTTAAGTTAATTAACCTTGTTTATCTTACTGAAGTCTACATAAAGCCTTAACGGTATAACGGCAGTGCATTTGGAAGAATTCCGTAATCTTATATTTAGGTATAAAGTCGATTTTCTTGTATATACACATTAAGCAATCGATATCGAAATGCTTCAAATCATTAGATTAACATATTTAAGTTAATTAACTTTCTTTATCTTACTGAAGTCTACATAAAGCCTTAACGGTATAACGGCAGTGCATTTAGAAGAATTCCGTAATCTTATATTTAGGTATAAAGTCGATTTTCTTGTATATACACATTTAGCAATCGATATCGAAATGCTTCAAATCATTAGATTAACATATTTAAGTTAATTAACTTTCTTTATCTTACTGAAGTCTACATAAAGCCTTAACGGTATAACGGCAGTGCATTTGGAAGAATTCCGTAATCTTATATTTAGGTATAAAGTCGATTTTCTTGTATATACACATTTAGCAATCGATATCGAAATGCTTCAAATCATTAGATTAACATATTTAAGTTAATTAACCTTCTTTATCTTACTGAAGTTTACATAAAGCCTTAACGGTATAACGGCAGTGCATTTGGAAGAATTCCGTAATCTTATATTTAGGTATAAAGTCGATTTTCTTGTATATACACATTTAGCAATCGATATCGAAATGCTTCAAATCATTAGTTTAACATATTTAAGTTAATTAACCTTCTTTAACGTACTGAAGTCTACATAAAGCCTTAACGGTATAACGGCAGTGCATTTAGAAGAATTCCGTAATCTTATATTTAGGTATAAAGTCGATTTTCTTGTATATACACATTTAGCAATCGATATCGAAATGCTTCAAATCATTAGTTTAACATATTTAAGTTAATTAACTTTCTTTATCTTACTGAAGTCTACATAAAGCCTTAACGGTATAACGGCAGTGCATTTGGAAGAAT